>JASANB010007321.1:0-30523 GCA_030248155.1 Sabatieria punctata | reverse complement strand
ACTTGTAACTTGTAACTTGTAAGAAATGACAGGAGAACGACGATGGTTGGTGAACTGAGAACTTGGGCTGGGAGGACGCGGTGATTCGGTCATGAGGCGATGGATGACCAGCTGAACTGGAGACACAGGGGTTGACTTGGCAGGTACTGGCTGTGAATGACAGACGTTGGCAAGATGACCGGGACGTCCACACTTGAAGCAAACAGGAGGGGTTGAGCGTTGTCTGGGGGCCTTGAGTCCAGTGACTGGGGAATCGTGAGAACCATCCTGCCCAGGGAGATTGAGAGAACTGTTGACCGCTTGCTCGGTGTTGTAGTATCTGACTGCCTCTGTACTGTAGTAACCGAGTGGATGTCGTGAGGATGAGCCGGGTCGGAAAGGTGATGAATCAGGTGCTTCTTGACGTGGTGAGGAAGCTGATTAACGTAGAGGGCAGAGACGAGGGTGTTGGCATCAGAGAGACGAGAGAACTGCTGTTTGAAATAGTGGGAATACTTGATCACGTCAGAGCTTGGTTGGTGCTGAAGGAGAGAGAGAGCGATATGGATTGGAGACTCGGCCGGTTGAAGGAGAGGTTCGAGATGAGTGAGGGCAGCTGCAAGAGTTGTAGTCTGGGCATCAGAAAGTGAGTGAAACTGTTGCCGGGCTGGAGGGTCGAGAGCATCTTCCAACACCCGACGCCACGGGAGTCCGGACTGCTGTACGAAGGAGGTGACGTCAGCAGACCAGTGAGCGAAGGAGACGTCGTTAGCCAATTGGTTGAAACAGTAGATGGAAGGACGCGGAAGGTTGACAGAAAGTTGTGGATGTGGAGTAGATTGGCGCTGTTGAAGATTGGTCAAAAGTTGAAGTTGTTGTTGCTGAAGTTGGTGTTGCTGCTGGTGAGCGATCATGAACTGCTGCATCTGCTGGCGTTGTTGGTCTATCTGCTGGCGTTGTTGGTCCATCTGCTGGCGGTGTTGTTCTTGTTGTTGTAGAAGGGTTTGTACCAAAGAAGGTTGCTGAATAGGGGGTGGATGAACGGGAGGAGCAGCCGAGAGGTTGAACGAACGAACGAACTTTTATCGCCCAACACAAAATAAAATAAAAATAAGAGTTAGCAAATGACATAAAACGCGGTTACAGTGTAAAACGACGGCATATGGAGGCGAAAGGCCAGTGGACAGCCACAAGGGCTTTACACCGCCTTAAACAGACATTAGTAAAACGTTAGAAACTACACAAAGTTTAGGTACTGGTCAAAGTTCAGTTTTCTTAGTTCTCGAGTAAAAGAAGCAAGGTTTTGTGCTATGGTGACCTCATCTGGAAGAGAATTCCATGTTTTCAACGTTCTTAAAGCAAAGGAGTGTACCCTGCAATTTATGTAGCTTTCCAACGATGGCACAAACAGTTTATAAGTTCCTCTAGTTTTTGACACTGGATTCTGGTTGAGTTGACTAACGGAGAGGTGCACGGACGAGTGAGAGGAAGAACGAGAAGCAGTTGGAGTAGTGTGGTCGGACTTGGGAGGCGTCTTGCGGTGGGTGGAACGAGTGGCCGGAGGTTTCTTTGTGCGAACCATGGTGGTTGGTAGTAGTGGAAGAAGTCGGAGAACGGTAGTAGTAGAAGAGGTAGCAGATGGTGGGTGCGAACAACATAACAAACAATTTTGGTCTCCGCACCAAATGTAGAGAGAAACACGTTTATTAGTGGAATAGATACAACAATGAGTCAAAGGAATGCAAAGGCTAGATATAAATCTCTTTCATCATGTATCTCTAAGTAGGCGTTCAATAGCCATCAATGGGACATCATAGCGATAGTGGGAGAGGTAAGCTATAAAAGGAGCGGATCCGTCTATAGCTTAGTCTCTCTGACTGGCTTTGGAAGTGCCTGCATCCCAAGCGGTTCGCAGTTGGCTTGAAACCGGTCTGACTGGATCTAGAGCACGCAAAGCTGAACCCAGGCCACTAAGATAAATTGACTACTAACAGTAAACTTAAATCACTACTGCAATTTAATTCGGTCTCTGAACCGATCGAGTCTTGGTATGCAGACCCCAAAATTAAAACTTTGGCCCAGAGAGCTCTAACTTGGTACGTACTTATGAGTTTTCGACCTCTTTGGCTGCCCATACCTCGGCTGGAACCAACTTCAAGAACTCTTTTATTTCATTATTTTGTAGCGCTTTTTATAAGCTTCATTTTGGTATAGAATGTGCTTCGATTGCTCGTGGCCAATCCAGTGAAAATTGGCCTCAAATGTCATGAACTCGAAAAATTCGCATGCTTCACTGTATGCATAATCTTCTAAATCGAATTTCTGACTTGGTAAGCGGAGTTGAGTTTTGAAAATTTGGTTTTCTAGAGTACTTTCACTGTGCTTTCGGAATATTTAGTCGATTTACAATTACAAGGGCAAAAAAAATTTATCGACCTCTTTGGCTGGTCATAACTCGGCTGGAACCCCCTAGAAGAACTTTTGGCCTAGAAGAACATTCCGGTGACAATTGGCCTCAAATGTTGAGAACTCATAAAAATTTGGCCTTCCCCAAATTAGTGAATTTTTCGAGTTCTCAACATTTGAGGCCAATTGTCACCGGAATGGCCACGGGCAATCGAAGCATATTCTATATCAAATTGAAGCTTATAAAAAGCGCTACAAAATAATGAAATTAAAACATTCCTCTAGGAGTGTTCCAGCCGAGTTATGGCCAACCAAAGAGATCGAAACGGTTCAGAGACTGACTCTTAAACTTTGGTTACGAACCAGGGATGTGAGGTGTGTTTTTTACTGCGTTTTTTTCCTAAGGGTCGGAAAAAACATAAATCGCGGGAAAAACTCAAGCTAAAAATAGCTAATTTATGTCATTTTTTGTCAAAAAATGGACTTTTGCTATGTATAATAGGCCATACTGACTCAAAACTGTTAGAATAACGACAGAAAAGACCAAATTTGGCATGATGAAACAAAAATGCGAACTGCTGCAAGAAAATTTGCATATAGCGCTATTGTTTGAACCTGTCAGACACTGTTTCATTCAAGCCTGTTTCGTGATTTATACGTATCTATGTAACAAGTGTATTTCTGGTCTGAAAAGACTCAGGAAGGCGCTAGAAAGCTAGAAGAATAATAAAACCAGGCTAGGATACCGAGAACTTGAGCTGGAGTGTTTTCCGCTATTTCGGAAAAAACCTGAAAAAAACCGAAAAAAACTGGAAAAAAACAGGCCGAGGTTTTTCTCGGAAAAATATACATCCCTGCTACGAACCAACTAGATCTACTCCTGACATAAGGGGCCGTTCATAAACGACGTCGTTCCAGAGGGGGGGAGGGGGGGTCGGCTGAAATGCGACGATAGACGACGCAACAGGAGGGGGAGGGGGTTAGCAAAAAACGACGTCGCTTTTTTCGGAATTTTAGGGTACTTCAATTACATTATTTTCGATTTATGCACATTCTATCAAACGTTTCTCCATACAGAAAAGCTTCCCAGAGCGGTTGTAGGGATTTATTCTATTGATTGAGCAGTATGGTAACAAGAAAACGTCACAGTACTCTATGTACTGCCGTTTTATTGGGGGGGGGTAAACCGAAAACGACGTCGCCGTAGGGGGGGGGGTCCCCAAGAAACGACGCAAGGCGATTTTGGGGGGAGGGGGGGTCCGAAAAATCGGGATTTTGGAACGACGTCGTTTATGAACGGCCCCTAATTGCTGAGAAAAATTATGGCGTTACCGGTTTACGTCATGGTATTACGATATTTTATTGTGACAGGATTCATTAACTACACGTATAGTACGATATACATACTACAGTATCTACAATGTATAAATAATCTGCTAGCAAAGAATTACCAGATTAAGTCCGGCGGTGGACCCAATATGACAGCATATTTGGTCCGGCTTAAGTTAGTTGAGTTGATTGTAAGCCAAATGGTCGGTTTTTTTTATTAAAATCATGGTTTTTTACTTATTTTTAGTTAAACTATACTAAAATAGGCTATTTTGAGCTCATTAACACCAACAAAACAGTTTGATTAATAATGAAACTTATAGATCAGTATTCATATTTGTCCAAAGTAATTGTGAGAACGCTTTCATCGCTCAAGATCCATTTCATTGATTTTTCGTCCACACTTGGCGGCAGAACGTACACTCGATGTATCTGCAAAAACAGTCGCCGTCCAATTGATGAAGTGGCGGTAAATTTTAAGCCAACAATTGTTCTTTAGGCGTCAGCAGATCACAAACCCGGAACCAAAAGTTCTTTCTAGAACACTTACACTTTGCTTCAAACCGGCCGATGCATCGCTTTGGTGCTCACAGTCGATTACCAGCTGATTCTTCATAATACGCACCTGAAAAAGCTGCTCAATAACCAATTAATTTCGACTGGTTTTCGATTTTGTACAGTAAGCGAAAATTTCAAAAACGCGAGAATTGCGAGTTTTAAAACTTTTCGAGCGAGTCCCAAAAATGACAGCATTCTATTTTGCTGCCACCTCCGCTAATTTTTACTAAATAAGCTGAAACTTGGAACAACTGTACAATCGGATGCATTCCTACTTCCTGATAGATTCAACAATTGGTGAAATTGTGTAATTTCAATAGTTATTTAAATGGGCACTGTTTAAAAGTACAACCAAAAATACCTATGAATACTTGTACTTGGGTACACTTGAGTATTTTCGGGAGAACTTACCCATGCCCATAAAAATGAAAGTGAAAGT
This sequence comes from Sabatieria punctata, assembly GCA_030248155.1. Lineage (NCBI taxonomy): Eukaryota > Metazoa > Nematoda > Chromadorea > Araeolaimida > Comesomatidae > Sabatieria > Sabatieria punctata. The sequence continues at coordinate 25,812 of JASANB010007321.1, read as the reverse complement.
TCAATTTCAGTTAAAATTGTACATTCTTTACTTGCATTTATATTTTGCGTTAATTCGTGGGTTACTACCGGTATGTATTTTTGTTGTACCGTAGTATTTATTAGCAATTTTGGCGCAAAGCAATAATGAAGCATTAGCATTGTTTAAAGTCGTAAAACGACTAAGTGGTGACACTCTGATAAAAGTTAATTGACGGGCTGGTTCCATACATAAAAATGGAGGGTTTGTGGACTTTAGTTCGAACGTATTTGCCGAAACAACAGAATTGGACGCGCCCAACGGACAAAAAATGACCACAAGAGGGCGTGCAAAAATTACTTAATGGTATTTTTGCCCATTTTCGGACCCCCCTCCCCCTGATAATCGCCCGTAATAACTTCCTGACCCCCCTTCCGAAATTACATATTAATTTGGCTACTCCCCCCGAAATTTCAATTTTTGAAGAGTTAGAGCCGAAATTTTTGCACTCATTTCTGTGTAAAGTGACGTTTTTCTTAAAATAACATCTGTCTGTACAGTAACAGTTGAACATTTTCTTAGCTTTCTTTGTTGGTGAGTTACAACTACGTACATGTACGTACGTATAGTGTTGTCTTAGTTTTACATAGAAGCCATCATTGGGTGGCTTTCTGTTAAAGATTAAAACGAAGTGTTATGGATTTTAGGGCTGTTGCCATATCACTTGACTGATGATCGATGGTCATAAAACAGAGTTCGTGCGGGACTTGAAAAGTTGGAGAGTCATGGAAAAGTCAGGGAATTTGCTGTCTGACCAGGGAAAAACTTTATAGCAGAAGGATAATCTCTCACCCAAAGGGCCCTGTCAGAGCTTTACACACCACCCTTTTGAGAATGGAACTTCTGACTTTCCAAAACTACTGCAACTTGAAATTTTACTCTCAGAATACTGTTTAAATGCGTTTTTCACAGCCAATTTGTAAAAGCTTCTCATACTTGCTAGAATGTTCTCACTCTGATTGGTCAGGGAAATTTGACTTTGGTCATGGAAAGGTCAGGGAATTTTGCTCTGAAAAAGCCCCATGAACCATGTAAAAGATCGAGTGTCGATAAGTGCTATACTCTTATAAACTCTCAATGAGATGTCAAAGGTCACTGTTGCCATTTAGCATTTGAAAAATTGGAAAGCCCTGATTTTAACGGTAGCTGCCTTCTCTAATCTAAACGTAAGTGATTTCTGCACTTTAAAAAAATACGTAATGAAGTCGCCAATTCCCCTCCCCCACCGTAATAATTAGTAATCATTTGGGTAACCCTCCCCCCTCATGCCATTACGTACTTTTTGCACGCCCCTATAACCCCGCGAGTCTGCACGCGTGTTCCGGCCGCAGGGCGTGAAATTTCAAATCACGCATTTTGCCGTCTGCGCGAAAGGAATATCAAAATCGGAGCATTAGTGTGTCATTCATAACTGCAACGCTTCGCTCGCAATTTGAGAGCGAAACCGGGGCCCGGGCTTAGCTTGTACAGGCTGTAGGGATTGAAATTGTCAAATTTCACCAATTTTTTTTTTAATTTCTCAGCTTTGGGTCAAGCCGCATGCACTAAACTTTAACACACAGACTATTTTCGCAGCTGTGTTCCAAATTTCAGCTTGTTTAGTCAATATTTCCGTTATTGGCAGAAAGGAGAAACGTTGCGTCATTATCTGGGACACTCTGTAGAAAAACGGAACTGTTTTGGTAATAGCTTAGCTTAGTAAAAATTCTGGAAGGAAATTAGACCAAAAGATTTTTCTAATTGAATTAAAATTACAATTACATTTCATAATTTGAAATTTTTCACAGGACAAACAAAAAATGTTTCCTAAAACTGACGGCAATTTCTTTCGGAGTAAAAGAGAACGCTTCCAGTTGCACTTCCAGTATTCTTTCCTCATTTTGCACTTTCACCTTTCCTTCATCGCGCTAAAACTGGTTCGAAAAAACATTTTAGCCACAAAAAACGAGGAAAATAAGATTTACCTGCAGCGGCCAATACCACAGTTCCTTAGCGGAAGTAGTTTTCGACTGATTAACGCGGTTTTTCGGCTTAGATTTTTCGATTTTCGGTTCGACTTTCTCTTTGTTGGCCTTTTTCACTGGTTTCAGGTCGACAATTTCTCGCCGAATTTCACTGTCACTTTCATCTTTCTTATCTTTTCTGACCGGTTTTAACTGATCTTTCAAGCTATGGCGTTTCTGCGGCATGTCCTCTGTTTTAGGGATTCTAGCCGAGCTTCTGATACAGTAGAACACGAACAACAGTGGGAGGGACAGATAGGTTTTGAACAAAGGCGTTATCAGCTGCTTTTTGCAGCGTTTTAAAAACAGCCGCCCCATTCACTGTCACTCTACTCAGCTAACTAACTATTTGTCAAGGTTAAGCACTTGCTGAGTGTACTGTTGTTTTCAGGAATCGGTTCGGTATGGGTAGGTATTCAAAAAATACCGATATACCGGTATTTAGTTGGTATTTCCAGAAAATATTTCGCAAGGTTAAAAATCTGAATTTCAAAGGTCAGCAGCAAAGGAAATTCATCAAAAGCAATGGGATTTACAGTTTTTAAGTTTCACGGGAAAACTTTTTTCGACCTCTTTGGCTGGCCATAACTCTGCTGGAACCCCCCTAGAAGAACGTTTTTATTTCATTATTTTGTAGCGCTTTTTATAAGCTTCATTTGGTATAGAATACAAGCATGCTTCGATTGCCTGTGGCCATTCTGGTGACAATTGACCTCAAATGTTGAGAACTCATAAAAATTTGGCCTTTACAAATGAGGGAATTTTTCGAGTTTGTACCTGTGAGGGCAATCCTATATTGCCTGTTGGAGATGTGAAGAATCTGGCATTTAGGTTCGGATAAACTTAGCTGCCACCTTCTAGACCACTCAAATACTCTGTCCATCCAAGTCTAGTTGCAGTATGCCAGGATAAACCTAGTTCGTAGTGACTACTAACTACAAACTAAAAGACCTGACTTTTGGGGGAAATGAGACTACAAATTAACTCTAACTACAAACTAAATCCGGTGACTACAAATTGACCACTAACTACACATTTTTTGTCCAGAGTTTGTAGTCTCAAATCTTGAAATCTGCACGGTTCTTTACAGTTATTTTATAACAGTTTAAGTGAAAATTTTTCCATTAATCAAAGAAATTACAAACATTACTTGGCATCTTAGTTGATTGATCATCAAATTTAGTTTAGTATTTGTACTGTAATTATAAGTGCGTGCATACATATGTAAATGACACTATTAGATCATCCAATGATTAAGGCTAGATTGTCCACCATCTACTGTTGTTTGTGTATACACCAGGGATGTGAGGTGGGAAAAAAACACCGGAAAAAAACTGTTTTTTCCGGAAAAAAACCGGTTTTTTCCTAAGGGTCGGAAAAAAACATAAATCGCGGAAAAAAACTCAAGCTAAAAATAGCTAATTTACGTCATTTTTCGTTAAAAAAATGGACTTTTCCTATGTATAATAGGCCATACTGACTCAAAACTGTTAGAAAAACAACAAAAAAAACCAAATTTGGCATGAAAAAACAATAATGCAAACTGCTGTAAGAAAATTTGCATATAGCGTTATTTATGGAACCTGTCAGGCACTGTTTCATGCCTGTTTCGTGATTTATATCAATGTAACACGTGTATTTCTGGTCTAACAAGACTGAGGAAGGCGCTAGAAAGCGTTAAGAATCATAAAACCAGCCTAGGATACTCAGAACTTGGGCTGGAGTTTTTTTCCGCGATTTAGGAAAAAAACCGGAAAAAAACCGGAAAAAAACTGGAAAAAAACAGGCCGAGGTTTTTTTCGGAAAAATATACAACCCTGGTATACACATACACATACACATACACATTGAAAATTCTGATACACATTACCATACACAAACAGTACTCAAAATGTGTATTTTTGTGTATGTGTATTTGATCATAAAAGGTCGATAAAATTTCGAACAGAAAAGCAAAATTTCTATGTTTTTGCTGCAGTAATAAACAGTAGATATGCTGATAAAGCCTTTAAATGGCCTAAGTAACTCAATTTCACAAACTATCCAAGGTTTCAAGCAGCAGACATTGAGAGATTTGATTTTCCTAGCATTTCTGACTGAAAACCTACAAAAAAATTGCATTTTCAGTACAATACACATACACAAATATACACAAAAATACACATTGTTTTGTTGAATGTGTATACACAAATTACCATACACATTTGAAGGTAAATGTGTATGCACATACACATACACATACACAAACGGAAAAAAATACCAAACAACAGTACCACCACCATACATGTAACAGAGGGCGGTCTGCCCCACACGAAAGAGCCAGACCCTTCAATCGGGTATAATTACAGTACAAATATAAATTAGATACTCAATGAACTAAGATGCCAAGCAATGTTTGTAATTTGTGTGATTAATGGAAAATTTTCGCCATTTTTGTAAAATTTTCACTTAAACTGTTATAAAATAACTGTAAACAACCGTGTAAATTTCATTATTTGAGACTACAAACTCGGTACGAAAAAAAATATGTACTGTATGTAGTTAGTGGTCAATTTGTCAGCGGATTTAGTTTGTAGTTAGAGTTAATTTGTAGTCTCATCTTTCCCAAAAGTCTGGTAGTTAGTAGTCTTTTAGTTTGTAGTTAGCAGTCTCACTACGAACTACTGTTGTTTGGTATTGGGTTTTCCGTTTGTGTATGTGTATGTGTATACACATTTACCCTCAAATGTGTATGGTAATTTGTGTATACACATTCCACAAAACAATGTGTATTTTTGTGTATATTTGTGTATGTGTATTGTACTGAAAATGCAAATTTTTTGGTAGTAGATTTTGAGCCAGAAATGCTAAGAAAATCAAATCTCTCAATGTCTGTTGCTTTAAACCTTGGATAGCTTTGAAATCGAGTTATTTAGGCCATTTGAAGGCTTTATCAGGATATCTACTGTTTATTACTGCAGCAAAAACATCGAAATTTTACGATTCTGTTCAAAATTTTATCGATTTTTGCCGATCAAATACACATAAACAAAAATACACATTTCGAGTAGTGTTTGTGTATGGTAATGTGTATCTGAATTTTCAATGTGTATGTGTATGTGTATACACATTGAAAAAACAATGTGTATTTTTGCGTATGGTAAATGTGTATGTGCATACACAAACAACAGTACTACGAACTAGGTCTACGCACATGGCAACTGTGATCCTCCCAAGAACCAGTAGAGAATACTAAATAGTTTATTTACTTCCTTCCTGTATTGTAAACCAGGAACGTTTATAGCAAATTAGCAATTTCCGAAAACAGGCTAAAGAAAGCCTCTATCTAGAAGGGTAATGCAATTTTTGAATGTCGTATATAGCTGGGTGCTCAGCTGGCACCGCCCACTCCCTCAGACGCAAGACGGCCGAATTAGATCGCTTAAAAGGTTGCTTCCAAAACAAGTGCGCAATAGCTGTCTGCAACATGCAAATCGCCGTCGCTTGTTGCTTGCTGCTCTTTGCTGCGCAAGCATCCGCTTTTTTAGTTACCAACTGCTCAGTCAAACCATCACACTTGACCGAATTGGGTAGGTGGACAGCCAGAAATAGCAACAACACTGAGCAGCCGATAGACAACGTCGCTAAACTAGAGAACTGTGTCGACCTAGCCGGCCAATCAGCTTCGCAGCCAATCAGAAATCGTTCTCACTGTCCTTGGCAAATCAAATTCAACGTCGACCCGTTACGGTAAGCGATTTACGGTTCACTAATTTGGACAGGTTCTCCAAACGACCGACCGGAGTTTAGTTCCAGCTTTAGTTTGAGCACAGACCGATCTTCTAGCTTTCGCCCGCCATGACTGGTCGCCCGGTAAAAAACCACTGAGTCGGGTACTGTAACAATCTAAAGTGAACAACTGACCCGAATTTCTAAAAAAATTTATGATAAAATACAGAACATTTTTGTGTATTTTCTTGCGATTTCAGTACAGGTAGTTGAATATAATTGTGTTCTTTTAAGATTATTATCTAATATTGGGAGAAATTAACGAATTTTCATCCTAATTTTCTTTGAATTTGCTTGAAAAATAACGTATATATCAGTTAGAGATCAAAACTGAGTCTCCGGAAGGAAAAACTAAGAAAAAAGGCCGAAAAAGTGCTAAATTTGGCTGGTTTTGACAGAGGCCGAGGGTATCTCAATTCTTAACAGTGCACTTTCCAACTGTTTTTCGGGTTTTTATTGCTTTTATCATGGCCTTTCTTTGCCTCAAATTCGGCATGGAAAGTTTATGCTAAGCTTGAAGAAGCAAGCAAACCCAAATCTCTGAGTGGGTATAATTGTTTCAAAGTGGCTCTACTGTATGTATGTCAATTCAGAAGATGCCTGGAAGTGTACTTCGCTCCTCTTCTCTGCTTCTCAGCATCCAACTCTTGAATAATCGTTATTGCTGGAGGCCTAGCTTTCTACAAACTTAGCATACACTTTCCGTTCCGAATTTGAGGCAAAAGCATAAAAAACTGAAGAACAGAAGGGAATTTCAGTGTACTGTGCTGAACTTGCTCAAAGTAGACTGTTACAGTACCTGACTCAGTGGCTTACCGTAAAAGTTCTAATAAAAGCGCACGCTCCAATAGTAGCGCCCTTACGGACAGCCCGAAAATATAAACGCGCACGCTCTAATAGTAGCGCCCCTCTAATAATAGCGCTCCCTTGCACACTACTATCAACGCTTTGTACGTGCTTCCAATGTAGAATACTGTCCCTTTGAGACAATTTTCTTTGATTAAGCTTACAAACATTAGTCAGACTAAAACTCATATAAAGATTGCTTGTGTTGAAGACAAAAATACCCTGTATTTTCAGAAAATGAGGATACTTGAGATGGCCATGTAAGATTGAAATAGCGCCTTCAAAAAAGCAATCACGAAAAAACAATAGCACAGCGCTATTTTCAGAAGTTTTACGGTATTGTTGACCGGCGACAAACCCCCGTTTTTTTCGCAGAACCTGTAGCAGTTTGCGACTCTATATTTTATTTGTAATTAGCTGTCTCCATAAAGCACAAACAATGGCACAACAAAACAAGGTCAAGATATGGATTATGTACAGTAGTGTAGGTAGAATGGCAGACAGCTGAGCAGGTACAAGGTTTGAAACAATCAAATTGCCTTTGGTCAGGTACATCTTCTGCTAAAACAAAGTGGATTCATTTATCTATCAGTCAGACTCTGCACAGATTTCCCGGTAGACAGCTCAAAACGGAAGGACAGCAACCATGGTCTATACAGCTAAGGTTTTGGTTCAGCCTCAGTAATAGGCCAGTTGGTTTTTATTAGTCAAAGTCGATAGACAGTATTTTAGGTTTTGGTTCAGCCTCAGTAATAGGCCAGTTTGCTTTTATTGGCCAACGTCAATAGACAGTATTTTAGCGCACTTGGCAGATATTTTGGCATCCAGATCAACATTGTTTGGATGGTAGTTGATCGGGTCAGACAAGCGTGCTTTTGCTCTCTCTCGCCATAAGACTAGCTTATAAACTGCACAGATTGTGCGCAAAGTTTTACGTACAGTAGGTTGTAGATCTGGCCCAAGGCCTCCGTTTGAGCGAATGGTGTCCCAGTTGAAGTTTAGACTTTGGCTTAAACTCTTTACTGCCATTTGTAGCCTGTGGCGAAGTTGTTCGTATTTTCGGCAGTCACTAAAGAAGTGTTGTGGGTTGTCCCGGTATGGGATACCACATGCCACGCACGATGTATTGCCATTATCCGGCAAGATACAGCGAAATAGAAGTGCTCTGTGCACTATTTGGTAGCTGAGAATTCTCTCACGGCTTGGCAGTTGTTTGCTAAGAACTTGGGGCCACACTCTATCCCAGTGTAGCAGTTTGCGACGTATTTATTTGCAGAATTCCTCCGGAGATACCGGAAGCACATTGTCTATGCGACAAGGTTGTGACGGGCCGTCGACAGTTCTCCTGTCAGCCAGTGCTGCTGGGCTTTCGAGTAGTGCGATTCGACCAGAACTGTCAAAACATCAGACGCCACACAATCGACGTATCGGTTGCCTGCGTTGCAGTGATTCAAGAAACTGTGATCGATAAGCCTATCGAGCATGTACAGAACACTTTCGCTCTGTCAACTGAACATGAAATATGAAACTTGTTTGATCTCTGTTGGTGCGATAGAACCTGTTATGTAAACACTTCTTTAATGTTTACATCTGATGATAAAGCTGGTTGTGAGGCGATATACAACGTTGCTACGACCTAAATTATAAGCCCATAGTTGTAAGAAAACCAAAATGGCTACCATGCGAGCTGCCTGTATTCGGAAGCACGGAGGGCCTGAGGAACTCAGAGTCGAACATTTGCCTGTTCCGTCATGTGGGGATGAGCAGGTAAAACCAAATTTATAGATTTCAGTTGAGAGTTAATCACACCACCCACCACTGAACTAACTTGTGTCAGTCTTTAGGTTCTGATCGAAGTAAAAGCAGCGGGAGTAAATCCAGTCGACACCTACATACGAGCAGGAAACTTCCAAACTCGACAAATGCCTTACATTCCAGGTTTGGACGCGGCTGGCCTGGTGCATGCGGTCGGCAAAAATGTCACTGAATTCAAGGTAAGGCTTGTAAGGCTTCTATTAGCGTAAATTCAAAGCGTCTGAAGTGAATTTAACCGGTTATTGTGCCTTTTTCCTTTAAAAACTTGCTTGAGTTTTTTCCACATTTTAGTTTTTTTCGAGTGCCTAGGAAAAAAACCGATTTTTTTCGGAAAAAAATCGAAAAAAACGAGGAAAGAAAACCGACCCAACAGCCCTGTATTGAACTATACCGAAATCGCAAGAACATACACAAATCTGATTTATATATTTTAAAAAAAATCATCATTTCAGAAAGGCGATCGAGTTTTCTGCTGTTTGGGGGATGGTTGCTATGCTGAGTATTGCACAAGTTCAGTGAACACATGTTGGCATCTGGCTAACAACATCACTTTCAGTCAAGGAGCGGCTATGGGTGTGCCCTACTGCACTGCATACAGATGTCTTTTTCAGAGGTATGTTTTGCTTCTCTGTGTGCATATCATTTGCAGTTTTTGGTGATTCTTCCCATAAAAACAAAACTTCCAGAGCCCATACAACTCCTGCAGATGTGGTGTTGGTTCACGGCGCTAGTGGAGCTGTGAGTCACGTTATTATAATTTGATTCTTTTAAATCTGTCAGTGTAGTACAGGCTAAGCTAGCTTTCGCTGCGGAAAATGCGAGGGAAGCGGCGTGCATTTCGCTTTCGGTCAGGGATGTGAGGTGTGTTTTTTTCCGTTTTTTTCGGAAAAAAACCGGTATTTTTCCTAAGGGTCGGGGAAAAAACATAAATCGCGGAAAAAACTCAAGCTAAAAATAGCTAATTTATGTCATTTTTCTAACCAAAAATGGACTTTTGCGATGTATAATAGGCCATACTGACTCAAAACTGTTAGAAAAACAACAGAAAAGACCAAATTTGGCATGATAAAACAAAAATGCAAACTGCTGTAAGAAAATTTGCATATAGGGTTTATTGATGAAGCCTGTCAGGGACTGTTTCATGCCTATTTCGTGATTTATACATATCTATACAACACGTGTATTTCTGGTCTGAAAAGACTGAAGAAGGCGCTAGAAAGCGTTAGGAATCATAAAACCAGGCTAGGATACCGAGAACTTGACCTGGAGTTTGTTTGCGCGATTTCGGAAAAAACCGAAAAAAAACTGGAAAAAACAGGCCGAGGTTTTTTTCGGAAAAATATACAACCCTGCTTTCGGCCAAAAATCGTCAACAGCTAAAACGTGCTGTTTTACAGGCGATTTTATCAATTTTTGTGTCCGAAATTGTAAAAAATCGAAAAAAATTGATCAAAAAATTACTTGCCAGAAAATCGTCTCGGGGGGGGGACAGACCCTCTGTTACATGTACGCTGTACAGTGACACTATTTGGAACCCTCACTTATTTGGAACCGAGGGCTTCTATTCAGCACTGTGATCAGGTTTTAGGCTTCTACGTACTACGTTCGGGATGAATGAATGAATTAGGATGAAGTTAGACTTACTTTTAGATTCGATCTTAGTCTTAAGTTAATATGGTAGGGTTCCGCTAATGGGGGTAGTGTCCCACAATTGCTGAATGTTTTCTCAGGAACAATTTTGCAAAATGCTACCGTAGTATCTCATGTTTTCGTGTTGAAAACCCCAAGACTATGCCAAGTACGGTAGCTAGAAACAAACGGATCTAACAAAATCGAAAAATTTTTCACAAAACAGAAACCGAGTGAATTCTGAATGGCCTATAGAAGTGAAAGGTCCAAAGAGAACTGTTTCAGGTAGGAACAGCAGCAGTGCAAATCTGCAAAGCTTTGGGCATAACTGTTTATGGCACGGCAGGCACAACAGATGGACTGCGTCTAGTGAAGAACCTAGGCGCTACTCAAGTATTCAATCATCGTGAGAAAGACTACATTGACAAAATAAAGGTTCCTTCTTTTCTTTGCTGCCAAACAGACAGAGTTTTACAGCTTCCTTTCAGGCCGCCGCAGGTGACAGTGGTGTTACTGTGATTCTGGAAATGCTTGCTGACAAGAACTTACAGACCGACCTAGAGCTTATCGCACAAGGAGGCACAATCGTTGTATGTCTGCCTAACAAATAATTCAGTCTAAACTGGATCAGCACTTATTTTACTTTCATAGCTGAATGTCCAGTTGAGCTGGCCGGCACAGTTGGTGTAGTGGTTTAGGCCGCATAGCCACTGTGCGCGACGTCGTGCGCTCATCCTCTCGGCGCGGCAAGTTTCTTGCCGCAAAGCTCCACCCAGGCAACCGAAAACTGGTGACAGCGAGTAGGTAAAATGGGAACCGACTGGATCTGCCTAAGCACCGAAGCCGCTCCACAAAGCCTGCCGCGTTGGAGAAGAAGATCTACGATGTCAGAAGCTGTCTGAGAAACCAACTATGCTGGGAGCCCTCCGGGATCTGTCAGCATCATGGCATCGACACGCCGGCCGCCCAGTAGCATGGCTAGGAGTGGCTGGCAGTGAAAGAAGGGCAACGCCCGAGATGACGAATCACGGGGGGGTAGCGAAATGGACCACGAGTCTGATCGTAGGCCGTAAGGCCCCCCGCAAATCGGATCGGTTCAGTTGAGCTGAAGAAAAAGTGGTCGTCCCCAGAAACTTACAACCTTACTGCAATTACTTTAGATTATCGGTGCACGAGGCACAACAGAAGTGAATCCCGGATTATACATGCACAAAGAGTGCGCTGTAATGGGTGTGTTGTTGTTTTACGCCAAACCGGTGAGTACGTACATGCATGTGTGTACTAGACTAGGGGGTTTGGCTGTCTAGAGATTCGCGGCCGGGCTGGCCCAAATTTCTAAAAATTTGCGTTAAAATACAGAGCATTTTCGTGTATTTTCTTGCGATTTCCGTATAGTTGAATGTAGTTGTGTTGTGTTCGTTTAAGGTTATTCTCTAATATCCTGACAATTAACGAATTTTCGACCTCAATTTTTTTTATTTTGCTGGAAAAATAACGTACGTATATACCAATTAAAGATCAAAATCAAAACTGAGTCTCAGCAAGCAAAAACTATGAAGAAGTGCTAAATACTGAAAAAAGCGGTCGCAAAATTTGGAAACCGGGCCGGGCCGAAAGTTCAGGCCCGAGCGCATCCCTAGTTTCGTGGAGGTTACCCCTAGCTGAAAACGCCAAACCCCCTACCCCTACGAGAAAAACTTAGGGCTCCTGCCTGCTACTAGATACAACTACTGATAGCATACAGTACATGTACTAGGGGGGTTACCCCCTGCTGGAAAGGCCAAACCCCCCTCACCCCCCCCCCCCCCGAGACAGGTTAAGGGACCCCTCCCCCCGACCAAAAAATACAAGTGGTGGTAGTGGCTCCAGTATTAACAAACTGGGTCAGAAATCACTAATTTTTAGCGTAAAATTCACTTGAAAAGCCTTTGGAAACGGAATTTGGCGTTTCCACTGCTGATATTTAAGAAAAATCGGTGTTTTTGGAAGCTCTTTTTGTCATTTTTTGCTTGTTTTTAGCTTTAAAACGCTATTTGGCAGCTTAAAATAGCGATTTTTAGCGTCCTTACTGAAAAAAAACGTGCTAAAAACGCATTTCTAGGCGTTTTGGAGCTTTTTGAAATTTGGGACCCCCACCTGGGCGAAACCCCCCTCGACCCCCCACCTGAGGAAACCCCCCCTCCCCCAGGTCGGCCCGGAGCTGTTACATGTATGACTGATAGCGACTCCAGTGCTAACAAACTGGCTCAGAAATCGCTAACTGTTAGCTTAAATTCGCTTGGTAACCGAAATTGACGTTTCCACTGCTGATTTTTAAGAGAAATCGTTGTTTTAGAAGTCTTTCTGTCGTTGTTTTCTTGTTTTTAGCTCTCAAATGCAATTTGAACGCTTATAATTGTTTGGGCCGATTATTCAACAAAAGAAGTTGAAACATATCTAGACGTTTTCGGACCTTTTAAAATTCTGGATCCCCTCCCTGAGCAAAATCCCCTGTACCCCTCTACACAAACCGGCCCAAACCTATTACTTCACAGAACAAAAGAAAAGCTAAACTGTATTCAAAATTTAGGAGAAGGTCAAGTTTGAGCGACCTTCAATTTTTGGTGCTTTAAAGCATACATGTAACAGGGGGGTCTGCCCCCCACCTGACTTAGCCCAGACCCCCCCAGATGGGGACCCCCCGAGACGATTTCACCGACCCCCCCCTCCGATTTTTCTGGCAAGTAAATTTTCGAGCAAATTTTTGCAATTTTTTACACTTCCACAAACAAAAATTGCCAAAATCGCCTGCAAAACAGCACTTTTTAGCTGTATTTCAGCCGAAATTAGCGATTTTTGGCTATTTTTAGCAAAAAAATTGCGATTTTTCTCGATTTTTTAGCGTTTTTTAGTGCCCACCCCCTCCCCCAAAATTTTGGCTCAGACCCCCCTCCCCCATCGGCGGATGACCTGCTACATGTATGCTTTAAAGAAAAGACATTATTGCAGCATGAATGGCGGCAAATGGGTCCGTTTTTGAATGCCGGCTTAGCTAACGGAACCCTGCGTCCGGTTATTGACAAGACCTACCAACTAGAAAAGGCTGCCCAGTCACATATCGACGTCATAGAACACAGTTCTGGAAGTAAAGGAAAGATTATTTTGGACGTATGATTGTGCAGAAGAGAAAGCGGCGCTTAGGGAAGTGATACGATTTATTTGATACAATCGTTTCACTATTATTTTATATTCAGAGGAGACGCTTTAGCAATAATAGCAATCAATCTTAGTGTGTAGTAAAAGATTTAGAATTCTTCCAGTTTTAGTCGTCTCGGCGGTCTCTTGGATTTTTCTGGGAAGTTGCGAGGATAGTAAATCCTCCTGGGCAGCGGTCCTGTCAGCAATTGACCTAGAAATCGAATTGAATATATAGAAATAAAGCGTAGAAGGTTGATCTACCCATGGCCATGGGTGCCGGTACCATATGGTGACGGTACCAACCACCACCATGGTACGAAATCTGAACAGAGTGGTACCATATCGTATCGATATCGGTACCAAATGGAAGGTAGGGGTACCATACATACATGTAACAGGGGGGGGTCTGGGGGGTCTGCCCCCACCCGACTTAGGCCAGACCCCCCCCGGATGGGGACCCCCCCCCCCCCCCGAGATGATTTCACCGACCCCCCCTCAGATTTTTCTGGCAAGTAAATTTTCGAGCAAATTTCTGCAATTTTTTACACTTCCACAAACAAAAATTGCCAAAATCGCCTGCAAAACAGCACTTTTTAGCTGTATTTCAGCCCAAATTAGCGATTTTTGGCGAATTTTAGCCAAAAAATTGCGATTTTTCTCGATTTTTGAGCGTTTTTTAGTGCCCACCCCCCTCCCCCAAAATTTTGGCTCAGACCCCCCTAACCCCCCCTCCCCCATCGGCGGATGACCTGTTACATGTATGGTACCATATATGGTACCACCACAGCGGCCGAATGTGGGGGTACAATATTATGGTACCACTACCCTAGGTACCGGTACCACATATGGTGTCGGTACCACAAACGGCGTTAACTGCCTGACTGTATTGCTTAATTGGGAGGGGTTGGCTACAAACTGACGAATTCAAAATGCCGAAGGTCAAAATGTGGAAAGTCAGAATTTTCTAGATATTATTTTCTGAGTGCGTAATGTAATACATTTCATTGCATCTGATATGCACTGTTTATTATACACAGACAGCCGCTGTACTATAAGCAAGCGCGCGAAAAAAACGCAAGGATAGTGTAGGGCAGTCATGGGCTAGCATTTCGGCTGGGGGAGGGCTAGAATTTTCAATTCCCGAGGGGGGCTGAGGGGGGGGTAAGTCAAAAAGTCCGATTTTTGGCTAAAATCCAAGTTTTTTAGCTTATTTTTCATTAAAATAAGTTAAATTAAGCTATTCTGAGCTCATTTACATCTTATCCAGGCATATTTTTACCGTAGTTTTCTACAAAAAATACTTCCAAAAATTCCTGAGGGGTTAGCGGCCGGCTGAGGGGGTAGGTCAGAGCCTGAGGAGATCACCCTTTGCGGCAAAAAAAGGGGGGTCTGAGGTGGGTGACGTGACCCCTCAGGTGCTCCTACCCCCACTCAGGGATTGAAAATTCCCCCCTCAGGCGAAATGCTAGCCCATGTTTGGTGTAGGGCAAGACCAAAATTAGTCGCCACAATTTGGGATTGGGAGGAGTATGCCTGACTAACTAAGGGGATAGGGGTTGGTGGGACTGGCGCCGGCAGGGGGTCTGAGCCCAAATTCTAGGGAGGGGTTGGGCGCTAAAAAGGCACAAAAAACGCAAAAGAGCGCAATTTTCGGCTAACAATCGTAAAAAAATCGCTAATATGGACTGAAATACAGCTAAAAAGTGCTGTTTTACAGGTGATTTTTGGCAATTTTAGTCTCTGAAATACATCCGGGCGTCCGATCCGGGGGGGGTCTGACCGAAGTCGGGTGGAGTGAATGGATGAAGATAACGGTCAAACAAGCACGCCAATCGGTTGAGAAGTGCGGATTTGCCAGCAATCTTAAAAAAGGGCTATTGAAACAACCTGTACTCTGGCGGACTTCACAGATAGCGGCAGGCATCTCAAGAAAGAATTTATCGTGGACAGAGAGACAGTCCGTAGCACTAAGCTAAGAGAGAAAGTGGTACCTCTTGTGAAAACTCGTTCGGGCGGCGCTACCATGTCAATTTTTCTGTCCTCCCCTTCATCAATTGCTAGCTGTTTGGTGAGATAACTTAAACTCTGAAATACGCATACATCACTAAGTTGGTAAAGTAAGGCACTGGACTACGTTTATGGTGCCGGTACCATATCTGTCTGTCTGTCACTGTCTGTCTGTCTGTCACTGTCTGTCTGTCTGTCACTGTCTGTCTGTCTGTCACTGTCTGTCTGTCTGTCACTGTCTGTCTGTCTGTCACTGTCTGTCACTGTCTGTCTGTCTGTCACTGTCTGTCTGTCTGTCACTGTCTGTCTGTCTGTCACTGTCTGTCTGTCTGTCACTGTCTGTCTGTCTGTCTGTCTGTCACTGTCTGTCTGTCTGTCACTGTCTGTCTGTCTGTCACTGTCTGTCTGTCTGTCACTGTCTGTCTGTCTGTCACTGTCTGTCTGTCTGTCACTGTCTGTCTGTCTGTCACTGTCTGTCTGTCTGTCACTGTCTGTCTGTCTGTCACTGTCTGTCTGTCTGTCACTGTCTGTCTGTCTGTCACTGTCTGTCTGTCACTGTCTGTCTGTTACTGTCTGTCTGTCTGTCTGTCTGTCTGTCTGTCTGTCTGTCACTGTCTGTCTGTCACTGTCTGTCTGTCTGTCACTCTCTGTCTGTCTGTCTGTCACTGTCTGTCTGTCTGTCTGTCTGTCTGTCTGTCTGTCTGTCTGTCACTGTCTGTCTGTCTGTCTGTCACTGTCTGTCTGTCTGTCTGTCTGTCACTCTCTGTCTGTCTGTCACTCTCTGTCTGTCTGTCTGTCTGTCTGTCTGTCTGTCTGTCTGTCTGTCTGTCTGTCACTGTCTGTCTGTCTGTCTGTCTGTCTGTCTGTCTGTCTGTCTGTCTGTCTGTCACTGTCTGTCTGTCTGTCTGTCTGTCTGTCTGTCTGTCTGTCTGTCACTGTCTGTCTGTCTGTCTGTCTGTCTGTAGCGTGAACTACCTGTGGTCAAAGGTGTAAAGGGAGGGGTGTGATTGGGGTTGTCTACCGTCCAAGGTATGTTTTTGCCGAGGCAGGGGCGTCAAAAGCTGAAAAAAACGCGTGGAAAAGTGCGTTTCAATTAATAATAAGCCATTTTGAGTGGCCAATTTGTGTTGATCAGCAAAAAAGAAGCATGAAACCTGGTATTTGTCTATTCGTCGGGTCAGGGCACCTAAACTGTCTCTATCTTTGTCCTTCCTAACTAGGAGCCACCCCAACCCATCCTAGTTAATATAGTACACGGTCACCCATTTATCTATTACCGGTTTGGTCTTGCTGTAAGTCTTGTGCTTGTCAGTCAATTTCGCTTAAATTTAAACGCAACATGCATACGCACACCCTCGTAATTTTTACTCCCAAAATGTGCAAAACGTTTTGAGCAAAATTTTTCGATTTTCTTAGATCCGTTTCTACTAGCTACCGTGCTTGACATAGTCTTGGGGTTTTCAACACGAAAACATGAGATACTACGATAGCAATTTGCAGATTTTCTCAGAAAACATTCGGCAATTGTGGGACACTACCCCCATTAGCGGAAACCTACCATATTAACTTAAGACTAAGATTGAATCTAAAAGTAAGTCTAACTACATCCTAAAGCTAATTCATCCCGAACCTACATAAGCCTAAAACCTGATCACAGTGCTGAATAGAAGCCCTCGGTTCCAAATAAGCGAGATATAGTGTAACTGTATCTAAATCGGATAATCAGCGCGTCATGCATAAGTGAAATGCACGACGCTTCTCTCACAATTCGGCAGCGAAACCAAAGCTTAGCCTGCACAGCCTTTAGTGGTTGAAGTGACAGCCTTGGCTAAACTGTTGAGAGTAAAACTTCTGAGAAATTGTGCATGTTGTGTGTAATTATTTAAGCGAAATTGAAAGAGCAACACAAAAGTTACGAGAAGACGAAGAGACAAATCGGCCACCCTTGTACATGTATTATCGAGAGTACCTTGAAAGTGCGCGGTTCGTAAATTGCCAACTGACTAAGAATCTCATCGGACAATTCGATTTTAGCCTGAAAGAGCAACTATTTAGAATTGAAAACAACCGGCAAACACATATTGTAAATCAGCGGACCTTGCGAAGCAACGGTTTGAAGTGCTTAAATTCCATCCGATGTTCTGCCAGACCAATCTCAACTCGTTCCACGGCGAACTAAACAAACACTATCTAGAAGTTTAACAGCAAAAGACCGTTTTTGTAAAGCTGCTGCATGTTTAAACAGTAAAGGCTTGAGTAAGGAGTGGCAGAAAGAAACGAAATTCGTTCTGGTCGAAAATTGCTGAAACTTGAACTTGAAATTAAGGAATCGTAATATTTCTTAAACTAGCCAAAACAATAGCAGAAAAGTCCCAACACCCAATTCCAATACCTGACTGAAACACGGGCCTGGGCTTACGGGGTTACCTTTCTTCTGGAAAAAAACAGAAAATTTCGGTCAAAACTCGCATCGCGGCACATACCAACATACTCCAACAACAACATAACAGCTCCGGGCCGATCTGGGCCAGGGGGGTAGGGAATTTTTTCCTCAGTTAGGGTAGGGGGTCGAGGGCGGTTTCTCCCAATGGGGGTCCAAAATTTGAAAAAGCTCCAAAACGCCTGGACATGCGTGTTTAGCACT
Organism: Sabatieria punctata; assembly: GCA_030248155.1. Taxonomy (NCBI): domain Eukaryota; kingdom Metazoa; phylum Nematoda; class Chromadorea; order Araeolaimida; family Comesomatidae; genus Sabatieria; species Sabatieria punctata. The sequence continues at coordinate 7,905 of JASANB010007321.1, read as the reverse complement.
TTTTTCAGTAAGGAGGCTAAAAATCGCTATGTTATGCTGCCAAATAGAGTTTTAGCGCCAAAAACAAGGTAAAAAGCGATAAAAAGGTATTCAAAAACGCCGATTTCTCTTAAACATCAGCAGCAGAAACGCCAGATTCGGTTTCCAAAGGCTTTTCAAGCGAATTTTAAGCTAAAAATTAATTATTTCTGAGCCAGTTTGTTAGTGCTGGAGCCACTACTGATATTAGTATTTTAGGGTCGAGGGGGTCCCTTTTAACCTGTCTCGGTGGCGGTGGTGAGGGGTGTTTGACCTTTCCAGCACGGGGTAACCCCCAAACCCCCGTAGTACATGTATGCATACCCCTCCATAATTTTGCCGACTTTTTTCGGAAGCGACTTCCTACTCTCCAACCCCGGACCGGGCTAGAATTTCGGCTGATGGCGGAGTAGAATTTCCAATTCCTGATGGGGGCTGAGCTGAGGTGGTATGAGCGCTTGAGGGGGCTGAGAGGATGGTAAGCCAAAAACTCCCATTTTTGGCTAAAACCACGATTTTTGGCTTGTTTTTCGTTAAAACAACCTGCTCTAAACCTTATAGCGGCCGTTTGAGGGGTTAGGTCAGAGCCAGAGAGGGTCAACCCCTTTGCCTGTGTCTGCCCGGATGAAAAGCAATAAACGCGCCGGATTTTCCGGCCCATGTATGTCTGTACTGATCACCATATATGGTGCCTGACTGTGGCAGGTGGTTAACTGACGTGTTTGCGGTAATTGGGTTCGTCCTCTCGCTTCTCCGTCTCCATCAGCCAAATCTGCTGCATCATCCTGTGAGCCGACGGCTTCTTGTCTCGCTGATCCCCATACATCCACTAGAACGATCAACTGTTGCACCGGGACAATGAACAGTTATCGGTTGCACCAAGAATGCATAAAAGTCAGGCACTTAACACCGTGTATGGTACCGACACCATATGGTACCGTCACCATGTGGGGTTTGTGCCCAGTTCCGACTTTCCCAGTTCCGACTTTCCCAGTTCCGACTTTCCCAGTTCCGACATTCCCAGTTCCGACTTTTCCCAGTTCCGACTTTTCCCAGTTCCGACTTTCCCAGTTCCGACTTTCCCAGTTCCGACTTTTCGTTTTAATTGTGTTGGATGATGACTCCTCCACGCCACGCCCAAGTGGCAAGAGAAATAAGTCAAGTAAGTCAGATAATGACTGTGGTTTGTGCCCAGATCTACCGGTAAAAAATAAACAGGCACAGCTATAAATTGCTTGAAAAATTTGCATATAGTAGTGTCAGTGCAATGAATTATCACAAGAACTGTGTCACTTTATCTTCTGCACTCACTTCATTCGCATTACGGTTTACGGTTTACGTTTAAACGTGCGTTCACAACGATGAACTGGAACGAAGGCATTTCCGTTTTTAAATCCTCAAAAGGAAAAACTGCAGTCGGTTTCAATGGGTATATCTACCGCGAGCCTGCACGAGTGAAGGAAAGAGCTACAAAACGCCGGTGGATATGCAACAGCACCAACCGTTGCAACGGTCGTCTGTGGACAGATGTCAATCTAACCCGAGCACTCGAACGCGGAGGTCATTTGGATGTGTGTGTTCAGGATCCAGAACGTGTGCGGATTGCCCAAGTGCAAAGTCAGATGCGTCAGAAGGCGGAGACTATGTTGCTGCCAATGCCACAACTCTACCGACAATGGCGTAAGTGAAGTTTGCCGGTCAAAAATGTTTGAAAAGGTTTGGTTACTTTAGAGACAGAGATAGCAAATGATGAAGCAGCTTCGGCCAGGTTTAAGAGTTTTCAGTCGTACCACTCAACTCTGTACCGGTGTCACAACAAGCAGTACGACAATAACCCCGCAACATTGGCTGATATAATAATCCCGGCAGACCGGCACCGAACGGAGCGCAGTAACCAGGAGTTTGTGCTATACGAAGCGCCTGACAAGTCCATCATCATTTTTGCTACAAACACAAACGTGCAAAAGTGAGTTTTTACTAAACTTTATGTACATAATAATTTTGTTGTTTTGTCACAGATTGTCTCTCCTTGTTGAGTGGGCAATGGATGGACTGTTCAGTTGCATCCCACAGGTTTTTCGGGAACAAAATGGTCAGCTGTGGACCATTCATGCTTTCTGTGGAGAAAAGCTGCTCCCTCTTGTGTATGTGTTGACGGTATCTAAGTCACGGCAAACGTACACAAGAATAATCCGCGTTCTGAAGGACAGAGCCGCCGAATTGGGAATTGAGCTCCTACCACAGCAAATCCACTGTGACTTCGAGTCGGGACTCCTCCCTGTTCTACGTGCCGAATTCCCAACCTCGGCTGTGAGAGGATGTCATTTTCATTTTTGTCAGTCCATCTACAGACGTGTTCAGGCACTTGGTCTTATGAACTATTATGCCGACGTGCACACATACAGTATTTTAAATAATGCTAATAAAACTTTTTTACAGCCAGACGACGTGTCCGGTCGTTTGCATATTCGCATGTTGATGGCTTCAGCGTTCTTGCCGATTGTTCGAGTCGAAGAATGGTTTGAGGAGTTTGTCGATACAATGGAGCTGATTGTGCGCCATCGATTGCAGCCACTTATTGATTATTTCCGTCAGCAGTGGCTGCAGCAAACGGATCTTGCTCTCTGGAACATGCATCAAGTAAGAAACTTTTATAAAAGGTCTAATCTACCATTTAATTATTTTAGGTGGCACGGCGTTCAAACAACAATCTACAGGGGTGGCATAATGGCTTCAAAAAACGACTGAACAATAATCCGTCACCTGGCTTCCTGAAGTTTGTGGATGCCCTTCGGTCAGAGCAGACGAGCATGGAAGTTACACTGGCACAACTGTCTGCCGGTCAGTGCGTTGTGCGAGTGAACCGCGTCTATCGAGAAGTTAACTCACGCATCACTTCGCTAACCAATGTTTATATTCAAGCTCGCAATAACACTGACTTTGCGCCCGAAATGAATTTTGTTAGAGGTGTTGCGCATAACCTGGCCCAACCATGTCATCTAGCTCTCTAGAACTGTTCAGTTTTGTCCTGTATATTTTCCTGAATTGTTGCATTGCATGCATTGTTATCTGTTGTATCAGAGTATAAAATTATGTGCAGTATGATTTATGCCTGTATAAAGAACAACAGTCGGAACTGGGAAAAGTCGGAACTGGGAAAAGTCGGAACTGGGAAAAGTCGGAACTGGGAAAGTCGGAACTGGGAAAGTCGGAACTGGGAAAAGTCGGAACTGGGAAAGTCGGAACTGGGAAAGTCGGAAATGGGAAAGTCGGAACTGGGAACACGCCCCATGTGGTACCCCTACCTTCGCATTGGTACCGGTACGTCCTTTAACCTGTCTTGGGTTGTAGGGGTGAGGGGTTGGCCTTTCCAGCTAGGGGGTAACCCCCAAACCCACCTAGTACATGTATGGTATGACCTAAGCCTAAGCCTGAAGCTAACGCCTCAGTCTAAGCAAAGCATCAACCTAAGCCTACGCATTGAGCATTGTTATGGAGCTATTCTTGAATATTTTGCCAGAGTCCTGTCTGTATAAAAGATAGTGAATGTTATTACATAAAGTCGGAACTGGGAACACGCCTAATTGCCGGAGGGGTCGGGAATTTCCTTTTGTTTTCGCTCTTTTGCAGCGCGACCTGATTTCTGAGCAAGCATGACATTAACAAAATGTTTAGTGATTTTCTACAACGGCAATTCATTCAATATTTGGTCTAAGATCTTCAATCATCACAATAACTAAAAGAAGTGTCCAATTGCAAGGCAAGATTGCAAGATATCTGTGAAATGCATCAGGCTTCTTGCATTTGCGAGACTTTGGTCTACTGTGGGCAAGTATTGAGAAAGTACCTAATATCAGGTATCAGGTATTAGGTATCAATCAGCTATTTTCCCATCAACAGTTAAAATCCGGATTTTAGCTAACAAATCGCTCAAATGCCAATTTAGGTTCAAAAGGCAGCTAAGGTATACCTGATCCCCTTAACTTGTTTCGGGGGGAGAGGGGTTTGGCCTTTTCAGCTAGGGGGTAACCCCCAAACCCCCTAGCACATGTATGCCTGATCCACAGTACCTTGGCCATGTACACAACATTTTTTTTTATTTTTTATTTTATTTTATTTATTTTGTCGCCCAAGCAAGACAACATGTTAGTACAATGTAAACGAACAGCGCAGAAAGAGTGCTAGTGGGCAACAGGTGCACAATGTCTAAAAAGAACGGTGCACCTTTACTGAAACAGGAGGAAGCCCGAAAGATCCATTTTCTTTAGTTTCTCCGTGAAAATCGTCAAATTTCTAGATTCTACAATATCGTTTGGTAAGGAATTCCAGATGTGTATCACCCTCATCGAGAAAAAATGTTTTCGACAGTGCAAATTTTTTTTTCCCAGAGAAGGAAGGGACAGTTTCTGAGAGTGGCCCCGTGTAGAGCAAAGGAGAGGTCTTTGGAAAAAATCGAAAACATTGCATATTCCAGCTTTTTTACCTCTCTTTCCCTTCATCATGTTGCCGTAGACTTAAGAAATCAACAGCGGCAGCTATATTCCCAGAGACAGATTGAATAACCCACTCAAAAATCAGGTTGCACTGCAATAAAGCGCATGCTCAATTACCGGAGTAGTCGCGAATTTCCCGACCCCTCCGGTCAATTATGGTGCAGCAAATCGGCACTCGGCCGGCCGCTGAGTGGCACATTCTTGCTACTCTTTTATGTATTCTTGGTTGCACTACTGTGGGGTCGTTGGTTCAGTGCTTAGCTCGCTAACTTGAGTCACAGCGGCCGCTGCCTTCTTTTAATTAGGGGCTTCTGTTGTAAGAATGCCCGGTTTTCGTGTGGTTTCGAGATCTGTCGAGGCGATGAAAGTAGTCGACACAAAAAGCCCAATCGAAAGTCAGCAATGGCAAGCAGGCAGATAACGGGCAATCAAACCCTAGCTGTCTTGCACACACCGACAGCAAAGAGGAGGGTTGTTGTTAAGGAGGCTGCCGGACCTTCTGTCTCTTCCTGCTCTATTATGGCAGTCCAAAAGGACAAAATGAAAGACAGAACAACTACCGCTGTCCATCTCCAAAGCCGTTCCTTCTTCTGCCACCCATCTGCCTTCGGCAGAGGTTTAGAGACGTCGTAGGGACTGTTGAGAAAGCGACGAGGCAGCCGACACACACAGCTCAGACGCATCCCTGCTAAACTGGCTGCAATTATTTATCTTCCGAGAAACAGTGGCGCGGATATAAATCGCCCGGGCGGGCACAAATCGCCTCCCCAATAGGCATGGGACCGGTATGCATACGGTATTTTTGGCTAGCCAAGCCGGTATTATTATACAGTATACGGTATTTTTTATACCGTATAGTTGTTAAAACTGAATCAGCAAGATTTTTTCAGTAAATTCATGTCTTTTTCGCGCTTTTAAAGCATGGGCCGGGAAAAATCCGGAGGGGGTATAGAAACATCGGGGGGGGCCGAAAAAAGGCCAAAAAACGCCTATTTTGCCTAAAATAAGCGAAAGTGTTCTCCCTCCGGGAGGGGAGTGAGCGAGGGGGGTATGGCCGGCCGAGTTAGTGGTATTGGCCGGCGACGGGCAGGGGTATTCCCCCATACCCCCGTCCCATGTATGTTTTAAAGGTGGTAGTACTGTTTTTTGGTTTTGGTAGCCATGTTATCAGTTAGAAAAACACAAAAAATCTTCCTTTATGGCAGTTTTTTGACTTCCTAGAAATGGAAAATGTGATGTTACAAGTAGGGTAGGCCGGGGTAATTCGGCACAGGGGGGAATTCGGCACAAAATTTTTTATTGGATAATTGCGTTCGAACGAATGCAGCTAGATGAACGGTTAATGCAGTTATGTAATGCGTATTGTGTGCTGATATAATGTATAAAATATTAACTCTATCTGCTTAATCAATCGTGAGCTACAGGTCATTGTTTGACACCAACTCAAAAAATCCGATTTTTGAAGCTGAATAAACCTAAAACTACATTAGCTCGGACGGATTAAAAATCTGCAATTAGGTTGGTTTCCTTCAAATATTATTCACTGAAAATTTCACTAAAATCGGTGCAGTAGTTTTTGAGAACCGACGACCCGCTTTCGGGGGCAAAAATGGCACAAGTAGACACGCAGGTTTTCGCATCATTTTGGAATGGAAAAGCTGTTGATTACGGTAGTTGAAGTCAGTTTTCCCGCAAAAAATCGGTTTTTTCAAAACTTTCGTTCAAAAACAGTTATTTTTGCTTAGTTTATGTATTTTAAGCATCACCATGCTGATTTACACAGTAACCAGTTATTTTACGTTAATTAATTAACTAATTAATAATTTTAATTAATTAATCAAAAATTGTTAATCAACTGCAAATTGCTTATTTTCTTGGTGCGTAAGCCTTTAGCAGTGTTAATAGAATGAAAACATTGACATTTTTTACACGGAGGCCCGATTTAGCATGTGTTTGTGTGTATGCAAATTATGCATTTATTCAACCACTGTTACACATACAAAGTAGGTTTTCTGCTTGAAGCAAAACTAGAAACCTTCAAACAAGAGCTCCATGAAAGTATAACGCTAGAACTCTGCCTTTTTCGATTGCCAAGTAGAAAAAACCAACTTATGTGGGGATCATATTATCTCAACGTTTAGAAAGCTGTAAAAGCCACTACAACTGTACAATGCTGGCAAAAATTGTACTACAGACTCAGATGAAGTGGCTCTAATCGTAACATTCCTTAAGATGGGGCTGTTAGGCTTCAAAACCAAATTTTCCGCGTTGTGCCGAATTGCCCCACCGGTGGGGTAATTCGGCACATGAATAAAATCGAAAAGGAATCGCTCGCCATTCGTTGTAGAATGGTCGGAATGGCTTCAAACCTTTTGCACAGTGTAACTAAGAAAAATTGAAAAATTCCGGACCGAAAATCAGGTTACTGCTGCTAAGTTGGGCCGAGATATTTTTGAAAAACTGAAAATGGTGTGCCGAATTACCCCGGCTTACCCTACTTGTAAAATGCTGAGAAACCTGCAATTTTGCTTTTGAATATTATAATCAACGTATTTTTGGTTAGCATTTCACTGACTTGGAAGTGAAAACAAATCCAAGTCCAACCAAAAAATACAGTTATTGTATTTTTGGTGTTTAAAAATAAAATTACTACTCTAAAACATGAAATTAGTGCATTTTGTATTAAGACTCACGCTATTTCGTTGAATTCTGCAATAAAAAGCGATTGTTAAAAATTTTTTTTCTGTCATCTCGGAAAATAATTTTTGGAAAAAAAAAACGGAAAAACACAGGAAAAAAACCGGCTTGAGTTTTTTCCGGAAAACAAACAGCCCTGGAGAAGAGAAGGTGGGACGGGGGACCTGTATTGCTGCGGGAATAATAAATGCGGTGGTGAGTTCAAACTACGGCCGCACCAGGATTGCGTTTATTGAAGTGCTTGAGGATGCTGAAAACGACAAATAACACGATTATCAAGCGATTTTTTGTTAATTTAGCTCAAGTCAAACAACCATCAATCTGACATGAAAAGTAGTGGGTCGGCGGGTTGTCATTGCGAGAGACATCCTATTAGGGTTTCCTGGCACGCTGATTTCAACTGTCACATTTACATTTGGCTACGATCACTGTAGAAATCGATATCGATTATCGATTTTTCGTGCAAGTATAACAATCACGTCAAAAAAACAAAGAAAACAACTACAAAGCTGTTAATATTAATATTGGTTGAGATACTGCAAACAATAAACTTCAGTAGCTTATTAGCAAAGTACGAATGTGAGAAAAACGCTAATCCGACTCTTCAAAACCGGAAGGGGCAATTCAGAATCGCTGCCATCATCTCTAACGTTTCTGACTGGGCTTGGTCAAATGTTTGCTTATGGTGCCTTTAAGG
>JASANB010007320.1:0-14341 GCA_030248155.1 Sabatieria punctata | reverse complement strand
ATGCACGTGTATGTTTTCGTTCATAGGTTAGGTTTTTGAGAAGTGAAAAATGCTTGTACTTGGACTTTTCTGACCTTCGAGTTCTGATCGTTGGCAACTTGGTTAAACAAATCAACCTCACCGAAGGAAAACACTGGCACTAGATCAGCTCTGAAAGGAAATGTTCAAAGCTTTTATCTTTTTGCAAACTGCTTTTTTTTCTTCTTACCCTTGCACTAGTGCCAGCTTAATGAATCCTTTCCGATTATTCAGGTTAAGGCGATAGAGTCCAGGGTGTGCGTCAGACACTAGTGAGTTCCTCCCACAACAATCCTACAAGCGTGGCCATGTGGTTGGTGGACTCATGAGGCAGTTTATACTTTCTCTACTGTACCTCGACCGCCCCTAAAATGGTTCCAAATCATATCCTGTATGTATGATCAACAGAACAAAAAGCCACCTAAACCAAAACAGTTCTCTTCGTATTGGAAACCAGAACTGTCCAACTAAAGTGGTCAAATGCGGAGTGATTCCAGGAAATTGTCTGGTAAATCCCGTTGCTTCTGTACAAAAGTTGGCGAACGCTCCAAAGCTCAGAACTCCATGTGGGTGAATTCTAAAATGTTAATTGTTCTGTAATAAAAATCGCCGCCTAACCTATCCTACGCTACCCCAACACAAAATTTTTGTCGGGATACAAGTCAGCAGTTTTATGGAGTTGGATGGGAAAATACTCCTTCAGATATCTCCAGACGGCATGGTTGCGTGCCCAGTGGATGGGTCGGGAGCCTGTCTTCGGTGTGTCCAGGTCGTACCACATCCATATAAAGTACAGCGCGACAATAATCCATCCGTAATGGGTGTAAAAGAACAAATATATCGACAACAACACCGAACATACCGGCATCAGCATAAAAACGAACACATAAAATACAACCGAGGCAGTTTGTAATCCACGCGCCACAAAGTTGTTGATCGGCGCCCATTCGACGCCAAACATTTTTGTTCCACCCTCGTCTTCCTTGCGCAGCGATTTGCAGCTCATTTTATATAACTAAATAGGACAAAGGCGTCTGTTTCGGTTATATGCTCAATGTACTGTGGTTGGTATAACACTGTCACATGTATGGAGGGAAAAACGGGCCCGTCCTCTACCAAGCCTACTTTGACCCTAAACCCCAGCCGTTTTTTGGGGGACCCGAAAACAAGTAAACCGCGACAACACATTCTGCAGCATAAAATTGTTTTTTTTGGTCTACGCACGCCCTATAGCTAGAACCTATGTAAAACAGGGTTTTACAACCTTCTTTCAAACGTATAATATGTTTTAGATGTCTTTCAACTCTAAGCCAATTTTTGGGCTGTTTAGAAATTTTAAATGGTTTTAAAATCCCTTTAGAAACCGCGAGCTGGGAATTTGCACTGCTTAATTAGCCTAAACAAGATTTTAACTTTGAAATTTTCTGGTGCTCAAGCTTCTTTATTTTTTTTTTTTTTTTTTTTTTTTTTTTTTTATGCTTGCTCATTTTGCAAAAACTGATTCTGGTTTGAATAACAGGGGCAACCACTTTATTGCCAATTGTTGTCCACGCTTGAAATGGCTTTACAAAACAATAGATAGTGCACAGCACGTAGGTCGGTTAGCCTGCCTAGAAACGAAAATACAAGTGAAAAGAGATAATCACATTCAGATAACTGCGACTGATCGGTTGGGTGGCTTGGTTTGGTACATACAGTATAGAAATTTTATCACCGAACGTCTCCTGAGCAAAACTAGACTTTGCGTGATCTCCAGGCAGGGGAAAAGCGATTTATCTAGCAGCACATCATACTTTTCAGCCGTATCGTTGCCATTCAGGATCATAAAAGCGTAAATCTCGTCATAAAAATTCAACAACTGAGTGGGAACTGTTGTCCGACGCTTATCAGTTTACCGATCGTCTGTCAAACGGCTTCTTGTGCGGGATTGTACTTAGGACAATTTTACTGCCAGTTCACCAGTCCCACAAACCATTTACACAACGCTTAAAATCAACAACCGCAAGTCTGCCTTAATGGTTTTTTAAGTTGCATACTACTGTCCTTTCGGATTTGTACAGCCCAGGCAGGACGCCCCGCGCTCTTATTTACAGCCTTTCGATGGAGTGTCTGCCCTGCCTACAAACATCCCTCCCCTTTGCTGTCATGGGTTCATCCACTCAACGGGGCAAGATTCTTGCCGCAAAGCATCACCCAGACCAACGAAAGCCAAAGCATGCTTGTGTTGGAGGAAAAGAATGTCTGAGAAACCAGCAATAAGGCCTATACTTGGGAGCTGACAGCAATATGACGTCACCACGCCAGGCACTCTCTTAGTTATTGGCACCCAACAGCATGGCCAGGAGTGGCTTGGCAGTGAAAGAAGGGCACAGCGTCCGAGATGACCATATCAGGGGTCGCGAAATGGACCGTGTAGGTCTGATCGTACGGTCGTACATCGTACGGCCCCCATCATATCGGATCGGATCAATATACAGGTCTTGCCCACATCGGTAGTGCTAATGGCGCATTCATACTTTTGTAGAAAAAGATCACCTGGCGACTTTTCTGTAGAAAAACTCGTTTAAAGTGTCAAACGCGCCCAAACGCCGCGCGAGATCTTTTCGCTGGCGTCAAAAATGTAGTTAAAAATTGTACTACTTTTTGTCGCCGATTATTTTTATTAGGGTTCCGACGATATATCGATATCGAAAAGTCCATAAATCGACCTTTTTTCCAATATCGATATCGATATCGATATCGTGATATTTCGCATCGATATTTTCGATATTTTTGTGTTTGGAAAAGTAGGAAAAAACAAAACTGACACCAAGTTTATTTCTCTGGAACAGCAAAAAGCAAGTTTTTCCTGGACAACTAAAAATCGATGGTATAGTCAAAACGTAACAGTGGCATGATAGCTCTCAGAAACATCAATTTCTCGGCATTCTCAGGTTTTAGACAGCAACGCTTAGGTTCTTAAACGTCTGCCTGGCAGCAACACTGAAGAGCTGCTCACTCCTCAGACTTGAAGCAGGAGGGCAGAAGCAGACAGACATGGGCTAGCATTTTGGCTGAGGGGGTCATAAATTTTTAAATCCTGCGGAGGTACCGCCGGGCTGATGGGTGGTTGAAAGGATCGTAAGGAAAAAACTCGGATTTTTACTAAAGTCAAGCTTTTTGGCTTATATATCATTAAAATAAGTTAAAATACGCTATTCTGTCTGGGCTCATTTATGCCTAATGAGGGTGGGGCATCATGAGAGGTCAACCGTTTCATTGAAGGGCTTCAGAAGGGCCGCTACCTTTTCTGCTAATTGATATCAGATCACTGATTGCATCAGTGCTTGATTGATAAGCAGTGAGAGCAGTTTGCACTTTTAAATTTTCACATTTTCTTGCATAACTATAAATATCGATATCGATATCGATCGATATTGAGTTAAAAATATCGATATCGACTACTGTTGCATGCGTATACGCATTACGCATATCATTACGCAAAGTACGCATTGCATTTCAGAATGCGTATACGCATACGCATACGCAAACGCATTTGAATTTCGTTACGCAATATTATTACGCATTCTACCAACAGTTTGCATATTTTTGCGTAATGCGTATTGGGTCTTAAAAATTGCAGCCTTTTCGAATGTCTTGCAAAAATTAGTATAATTTTTTACCAAATTGCCATTTTTCATGTAGCTAGTGTGAATGTAGGTGTCAAAAAGTTTATGAGGAATTTTGTAGCTGAAGCTTCGCTACTGCCTACTATATTTAGAGGGAAACTTTTATGGTGGGAAGGAACATACATTTGCCGGAAATATCCGGAAGGGGTATACTGTATGTAGCTTTTCGTCAGCGGCGGGCGGCTGGAGAGCATAAAACATCTTTCTAAAAACGGTCGCCAAAATTGTGGACGGGAGTATGGCCGGCCGAAGGGGATATGGGCGGGCGAAGGGGTATGGCCCGTTCAAGAGGGTTTGACCGAAATTTTCTGTTTTCCCTTAAAAAGGTCACCAAATTTCTCTCAAAAAAAGTGCGCCAAATTTTCGGAGTGGGGTCCGGGCGGCGGGGGTGGGCGTTTTGTCGGCGAGGAGGGTAAACCCGCTCACTCCGGCCCACATATGACATAAGGGAAGGAAACACTGGGCAAATTCTTGAATTGTTAGTCTCCACGGCTTTGGGTAGCATCGTTGTATGCTCAGGCTATCTCTTAGTGCTTAGTGTCTAATTTATGTGGTTGAAAATCCTATTAAAATTTTCTTTAAGTTTCCATTGTAAGTAGACATTAGGCTAATTAAGTGAAGGCAAGCGCATAAGTCTCTTCCCTATATTGAAAACACGTAGTGTATGTGGTATATCGGGGAAGTGTACTGCAGTTCTTTTAGGGCAGTAATCATCCTCAAGCATCTATCTAGTAAAAACCTAGATTGTAAAGTTAGAAACCTAAGAACATACTGCAGAAAAGGCTGTTTCTGAAATATTCCTGAGTGTTTCTAAGATTATGCATTACGCATACGCATTACGCAAAATACTCATTAGTTTTTCCAATGCGTATACGCAAACTCATACGCATTTGTAATTGGAATGCGTATACGCATACGCATACGCATACGCATTTGAAAAATCCGGTATTAAACAACACTAATATCGACATCGAATATCGACAAGTTTTGAAATCGTCGGAACACTAATTTTTATGTTTAATTTTCAATGGCAGGAATGAGCAAATGATATTGGCTTAGTGCAGGGGGGGTCCGACCGGAACAAATCTCAAAATATGATGGGCGCCATCAAGCTCAGCGCACGTACCGACGGTGTGCCTTAACCGATCGGGTCGCGTTACCCACCGTTCGATAGGTCTTTGCGTTGGCTTTCAAATGAGCTAAGCAGCGCCGTCATGCAACCATGTTTGCATATCTGCTGAATACGATTTTGAGAGCACATCAAGAGCTTTCATTCAGTGCATTACATGCCCTTGTAGCATATCGGCAATATGGTGTTCGTTTTCGATTTTTCTTTTTTGTATGATATGAGAGCTGTATTTTTGACAGTTTTTGGTCTGTTTCTTGCGCAAAAATGATCGTATCGAGTCTGTTCTGCTATCAAATGAATCGGCACGGTCCGGTGCGTCTTTTGGTGGATAGCTTACTTGGATTCGTCCACGCCAGAGGGGTCCGACTGGAGCAAATCTTAAAATAATATGGGCGCCATCAAGCTTAGCGCACGCACCGACGGTGTGCCTTAACCGATCCGGTCGCGTTAGCCACCGTTCGATAGGTCTTTGCGTTGGCTTTAAAATGAGCTAAGCAGCGCCGTCACCCAACCATGTTTGCGCGCGAAATTCAAATTTTAGCGACTCGGCTCTATTATTTGATTTTATACCTAAACGGGAAGCGTTGCCATTTTTGCATTTTTGATCGTAGGTCAATGCGCCGACCGTCAAACGACGCAGCGTGACGAGATCTACAGTTTCCATGCATCACCATCGTTCTACGCCTTCCGGCGCCAACACTAGATGTCTGAGAGTGAAGCAGTCGAATTTGGCCGTTTTTGCCACTTATTCCGGAGTATTTTTCAGGCCATAGTTCACTTCGCGGTTGACAGATTTAGCTGGTTTATGCACGAAAACACTCCTAATTGAACGCAGAATGCTAATAACACAACCTGGGCGCTCGGCAATCCAAGCAATCCACTGTAGGACCTCCAGTATCAGCATTACCCGACTATTGGGAAAAAGTATGTCAGAAAGAAGATCGATTTTCTCACTAACGAAAAACAAATTTGCATATCTGCTGAATACGATTTTTAGAGCACATCAAGACCTTTCATTTGGTGCATTACATGCCCTTGTAGCATATCGGCAATATGGTGTTCATTTTCGATTTTTCTTTTTTGTACGATTTGAGAGCTGGATTTTTGACAGTTTTTGGCCTGTTTCTTGCGCAAAAATGATCGCATTGAGTCCATTCTGCTGTCAAATGAATCGCCACGGTCCGCTGCGTCTTTTGATGGATAGCTTATTTGGATTGGCCTACGCATTTTATAGTTATAGTGCAAAATCATCTGAAATTCATGACAAATCTGCCTTTTAAATCAAGTAAGTGCATCCAACTGGACTTACGGTAGTATATGATACTATAACTATAAAATGCGTGGACCAATCCAAATAAGCTATCCACCAAAAGACGCAGCGGACCGTGCCGATTCATTTGATAGCAGAACGTACTCAAGGCGAAGGCGATCATGTTTGCTCAAGAAACAGATCAAAAACCGTCAAAAATCCAGCTCTCATATTGTACAAAAAAGAAGAATCGAAAATGAACACCATATTGCCGATATGCTACAAGGGCATGTAATGCACCAAATAAAAGGTCTTGATGTGCTCTAAAAATCGTATTCAGCAGATGCAAATTTGTTTTTTGTTAGCGAGAAAATCGATCTTCTTTCGGACATACTTTTTCCCGATAGTCAGGTAATGGTGATACTGGAGGTCCTACAGTGGATTGCTTGAATTGCCGAGCGCCCAGGTTGTGTTATTAGCATTCTGCGTTCAATTAGGAGTGTTTTCGTGCATGAACCAGCTAAATCTGTCAACCGCGAAGTGAACTATCTATGGCCTGAAAACTACTCAGGAATATGTGGCAAAAACGGCCAAATTTGACTGCTTGACTCTCAGACATCTAGTGTTGGCGCCGGAAGGCGTAGAACGATGGTGATGCATGGAAACTGTAGATCTCGTCACGCTGCGTCGTTTGACGGTTGGGGTGTTGCCGATATGCTACAAGGGCATGTAATGCACCAAATGAAAGGTCTTGATGTGTTCTAAAAATCGTATTCAGCAGATATGCAAATTTGTTTTTTGTTAGCGAGAAAATCGATCTTCTTTCGGACATACTTTTTCCCGATAGTCAGGTAATGGTGATACTGGAGGTCCTACAGTGGATTGCTTGAATTGCCGAGCGCCCAGGTTGTGTTATTAGCATTCTGCGTTCAATTAGGAGTGTTTTCGTGCATGAACCAGCTAAATCTGTCAACCGCGAAGTGAACTATGGCCTGAAAACTACTCAGGAACAAGTGGCAAAAACGGCCAAATTCGACTGCTTCACTCTCAGACATCTAGTGTTGGCGCCGGAAGGCGTAGAACGATGGCGATGCATGGAAACTGTAGATCTCGTCACGCTGCGTCGCTTGACGGTCGGCGCATTGACCTACGATCAAAAATGCAAAAATGGCAACGATTCCCGTTTAGGTAGAAAATCAAATAATAGAGCCGAGTCACGAAAATTTGAATTTCGCGCGCCAACATTGTTGCATGACGGCGTTGTGTAGCTCATTTGAAAGCCAACGCAAAGGCCTATCCAACGGTGGGTAAAACGCCCGGATCGGTTAAGGCACACCATTGGTACATGCGCTGAGCTTGATGGCACCCATAATATTTTGAGATTTGCTCCGGTTGGACCCCCTTGGCGTGGATCAATCCAAATAAGCTATCCATTAAAAGACGCAGCGGATCGTGGCGATTCATTTGACAGCAGAACGGACTCAATGCGATCATTTTTGCGCAAGAAACAGACCAAAAACTGTCAAAAATCCAGCTCTCAAATCGTACAAAAAAGAAAAATCGAAAATGAACACCATATTGCCGATATGCTACAAGGGCATGTAATGCACCAAATGAAAGGTCTTGATGTGCTCTAAAAATCGTATTCAGCAGATATGCAAATTTGTTTTTCCTTAGCGAGAAAATCGATCTTCTTTCGGACATACTTTTTCCCGATAGTCAGGTAATGCTGATACTGGAGGTCCTACAGTGGATTGGTTCGATTGCCGAGCGCCCAGGTTGTGTTATTAGCATTCTGCGTTCAATTAGGAGTGTTTTCGTGCATGAACCAGCTAAATCTGTCAACCGCGAAGTGAACTATGGCCTGAAAACTACTCAGGAACAAGTGGCAAAAACGGCCAAATTCGACTGCTTCACTCTCAGACATCTAGTGTTGGCGCCGGAAGGCGTAGAACGATGGTGATGCATGGAAACTGTAGATCTCGTCACGCTGCGTCGTTTGACGGTTGGCGCATTGACCTACGATCAAAATTGCAAAAATCGCAACGTTTCCCGTTTAGGTAGAAAATCAAATAATAGAGCCGAGTCACTAAAATTTGAATTTCGCGCGCAAACATGGTTGCATGACGGCGCTGCTTAGCTCATTTGAAAGCCAACGCAAAGACCTATCGAACGGTGGGTAACGCGACCGGATCGGTTAAGGCACACCGTCGGTACGTGCGCTGAGCTTGATGGCGCCCATCATATTTTGAGATTTGTTCCGGTCGGACCCCCCCCTGGTAGGGAGATCACTCGAATTTCAAATTTTGAACATAGACGACTGAATGTGGTATCAAACGACTGCTGACGATCTCCTGATTATTATTTTACACATCAAAATCTAATTACTGCATGCTATATCAAGTTCTACCCCAGATTATGCGTTTCGGCGTGTGGTCAAATCCGATAAACGGCCACAGTCGGAGTTGCGTCAATTAGTGTGAAATACCGTAATGCACTGTAAAACGTGCGCACGCAAATTGTAAATCTCTAACAAATATGACCACATCCGGTATCAAACAACTACAATTGACTTGTACATTATTGCTACATTATATTACATCCACAACCAATTACTGCATGCTATCTCAGATTACGCGCTCATCATATCGCCTTACTTCATCGATTATCGGCCGATTTCCCCCGCAACCCCCACTTACTAAAACAATCGTAGCATTCGAGTCCGCCGACAGATATGTCTCCCCACGGGGATTTGGGTAGGTATGACGATTAGCTATCGATTAAGCATAAACATAACAATATTCGTCCAAGCCCAAGGACGGTGGCCCCTTTTGAACGAAAATCATCACTATGAAAAAAATAGAAAAAACAAGTTTTCTCAGTCATCTTTTGAAAGATAGCTATCAATTTTACTATGTGAGTAGGCCTACCTTAGATGCATATTTCGGCGCATTTACTTTCAGAGATCCTTGAACAACAAATTAAAAAAAAATAAAAAGAATGAAAATGCGCGATTTCGACATCCCTAACTAAAACAATCGTAGCATTCGAGTCCGCCGACAGATATGTCTCCCCACGGGGATTTGGGTAGATATGACGATTAGCTATCGATTAAGCATAAACATGACAATAGTCGTCCAAGCCCAAGGACGGTGGCCCTCTTTAAACAAAAAAATGGCCAAAAATGTACACACTCAAAACACTAATCGGCGCAAGTAGTGATCTCCCTACCCCTGGTTTAGTGCAAAACGACTATAACAATGCAGGAAAGCGCTCAAAGCCAAAATTCCGAAAAAGCGCCGTCATTTTATTGCTAACCCCTCCCACTCACGACTGTAGGACTATTGAAAAAATGACGGCAGCACCGAAACTTGTTTAGAAGCATTGTTTCTTTCAACTTTTATGATTATCTGATGCAGCGCGAATTATAAAAATTTCGAGGCTACACAGGGGAACAATAGCTTAAAAAGAATTTGAATTATTCACGAAAAACTGAATGGCCGCTAGGGATTGACCTAAAGTGCCTGAGCTTGGCGGCTTGCCAACTGCGGCAACATTCGTGTCGTAATAACTACAGTAATCAGGCGCCAGATTCAAACGCATTGCGGTTTCTTCGCTAATTTTTTTTATACATTTGTAGTGTTATGGCTACATTTTAATAAATTTAACATGCCATCAAGTATTTACATGCCGTTCCATATTGCGACGCTTAAGAAAGAGCTAAAAAATTGCAGTGTATCTGAAACTTGAAGAGCTGTAGTGTAGTAATCCGAGTTCAACCGTGCCTTTGCAATTTTGACACCGTGCAGTGTTTCGCGCGCTATCGCCCGACCGGACCGGAAAAGAGAAAAGAAAAGCAGTAGTTTCTGGATTTTTGTGTCCGTCCACCGGAGCAAAAATATTTAGAAGAGCAATAAAAAGTCGAGTATCGTTTCTTTTGGAGCGATTGAACGTTAATTGCCTATGTAGGCATAGGATCTGACTTGCCAGCGTCTGTTGTTCACTCTACTCCGCTTCGTGCTTTTCCTTCCTAACCGAAGTAGGTAGGTAGACCTATTATTGTGGTGAGTTCGGTATCATCAGCTCATAGGTACATGGGCCGCGTCGGGGTCTGGGGGGTTGCTCACCCCCAACTTGGGCTCGACTCCCCGAGCGACCCCATCCACCCTTCTGAAGCCGACTTTTGTCCCTGACCCCACACTACAAAATCGCCACGATCGCCCCCATGGCAGTGCCAGGCCCACCCCCAAATTTTCAGATTTTGACTACCACCAACCCGTTTTTCCGGCCCATGTATGCATCAGCTGAATATCAATCAGAGATCGGGAAGTTTGTGGTGAGGCTGACCGGATTGAAGTGGTCAGGACTTTCCCATGACCTCACCTCTCCTCCTCATCTCGGTCCCAGTTGGTTACTCTGGTCTAGAAACTGTAAAGGGGGTGTAAAGAAGATTTTCCTTAATAAGACTGGTTAAGCAAACCAGCGTGAATGAATTAGGAAAAATTTGAAAGTCTCATTTTTATAAGCCATTGTGGAGCATATAAAAATGACAAAAAGATTGACAGTTTTACTTTAATGCCTAATCTTGCTGTTTCGTATTAGTTTTACTATCTTTTTCTTCCTACTACTACCTTCTTTCTACACTGGAAAAAGGGTGTCCAATCTAAACCGCCGGTGCAGACGTGGGAAAAAAGAGGCTAGTGGGTTGATCCCCTCAGGCCTCCGCTACCCCTCACGAATTTTAGGAAGAATTTATGATAAAAATTGTGGCTAGATTAGGTGTAAATGAGCTCAACGTAGCCTACTTTAGCTTATTTTAGCAAAAAATAAGCCACAAACCTTGATTTTCGTAAAAAATTGGACTTTTAGTTTACCACCCCCATCAGCCGCAGCCGGCGCTATCTCTTAATGATTTGAAAATTTTACCACCCGTCAGCAGAAATGCTGCCAATGTCTTCACCGGTGGGTGCCACAACTACTTGGTCCCGGGCCGATTTGCGCGTAAGTGGGTACTTATCTCACAAGTATGCTAAATTTTTCACGCTTACAGTGTTGGCCATAAAAATTACCGCCTGTCATTTTTTCGAGTTTTTCGGATAATTTCAAGTGGCCGCCATTACGTCAATTTTCATCTGAATGGATAAGATTTTCGTACGGTGATTATTCATTGTTTACAGTATTGTTTTGACCAAGCCTTAGCCTGGTAGCCTTCTGTAGCTGGGTTATACCCTATCCGAAAAGGCATTATAACGGCCGGTTAGATCAGCTGGCTGGTCTAGGCATAGAACTTCAGAACTTAGAGCTTCGTACCTAGGATTAAAGCCGACTTGATATTATTGTACAAAGTCATTAATAAGAGGCCATCCATGAACTACGACGTTCAAAAATACAAAATTTTGGACCGCTCTCTGCCCCTCCCGACGTTTTTCGACGTTTTCAGCACAATCCATACATTGGCCGGGGGGTAAGGGGTATACCCCTCCCCCCTCGGCCGGCCATACCCCCTCGGCGACCCCCCTCCCGGAGGGGGAATTTTTTCGCTTATTAAAGGCAAAATAGGCGTGTTTTGCCTTTTTTCGGCCCCCCCTCGAGGTCTCCACCCCCCCGCCCCCCCTCCGGATTTTTCCGGCCCATGTCCCCTCTCTCTGAACGTCGTAGTTTATGGACGGCCCCTACTAAGCTTTGTGATTTAGAGTTCGATCAGTATTTTATAGTTTCGTTAATATATTTATTTAGTTTCGCCTTCTACAACTATTAGGGGGAATGGAATGAAGTTGATGGTACCAAAGGTCAGGTTTGCCTGTCCAAAATATGCGATTTCGTACACTGAAGAGGTCAGATTTCTATCTCTGCCGATTAAAATCCAGCGGATTTTTACTTTCAGTGAACGTGAAAATTTGACATTCGAAAAATGAGGGTGTTGTTCTCTGCACAGAAACAGGGCTATACGAACTAGTGGGGTCATGAATTACAATCACCTCAGCTATGGTAACACAATGAACACCGAAATTAGGCGTGAAAAAATACATATGTTGTTCAAATTTGACGTCTGAAAATTCGTGTCAGTTCATTTCGGATGGGGCATAACTCCTAACTACAGAAGGCTAGCACTTTGCCAAAACGAACTGCAAACACAATTAATAATAATTATGCCGTGCCGCGCTAAAACGCATTTCCAGGCGTTTTTGAGCTTTTTGAAATTTTGGACCGCTCTCTGGGCGAAACCCCCCTCACATGGCAGAAACCCCCTCCCCGTCCCCCAGGTCGGCCCGGAGCTGTTACATGTATGCTTTTACCATAATTTTCTATACAGAATTCATCTTAAAAGTTTCTGAGGTGGGTAGGTCAGGACCTCAGAGAGGCCAACCCCCTCAGCCCGCCGTTTTGCCCAAGTCGTGACCTCGTGCACTGTGTTGTTTGTGCATACGTGCTTGTAACGTGCTGTGTTTGTTTTAGGTTTGCTGCATCCATGGCGGCGTTATCGATTATTTTCGGCCCTGTACGATCCGATATGGGGGGACATACGATGTACGACCCAACGATCAGACCTGCGCGGTCCATTTCGCGACCCCTGAAATCGGACTCCGTCAAATGAAGGAAACTCTACCATCCCTGTATGACGAAGTGGTGGATATCACGTTAGCCGGGCCTCTCTCCCTCAAGGAGCATTTGAAAAACATTCACTCTTACCATGTGGAGTTTGCTGGCTTGGCCCAAATCGTCTATTACAAGAAGATGCCCGCCGATCCATGCCTCTGAAACTATGCTTTTACGGCGGACGAAGTGTACTCTGGCGCAGTTGAGATCGGGATTTAGTGCCTTTCTACGATTGTATCAGCATCGGCTTCACCCTGAAGCCGACCCGAACTGTCCGGACTGTGGGCAGCAGCCTCATGATACGCTACATCTGTTTGGCTGCCGGGCCAAACCTACAGCACTCAATAAGGGACCTCTGGACGCAGCCGGTGGCAGCTGCGGCTCTACTGGGCGTATGACTAGAGGCGGCTAATAATAACAACAACCCCTGAAATCGTCATCTCGGACGCTGTGCCTTTCTTTCACTGCCAAGCCACTCCTAGCCATGCTGTTGGGTGCCAGTTGCCAGGAGAGCGCCTGGCGTGGTGACATCATGGTGCTGTCAGCTCCCAACGGCCGCCAGGCGAGCTCCATTAAACCGGTATTGGTTTTATTACTGATTTCTCAGACAGCTCCTGATGTCGTTGATCTTTTTTCCTCATGCTTTGCTTGCATGGTTTGGGGAGCGGCTTCCGCGGCAACGGCAGATTCAGTCGCTTCCCATTTTTTACCTACTCGCTGTAACCAGCTTTCGGTGGTCTGGGCGGTGCTTTGGGCCGACGACCAACTATTTATATATACAACTCTCACCGGCCAAACCCCTCATGGACTGGACATACCCCCCTACCGCATACATGTAGATGTAACAGGTCATCCGCCGAAGGGGTTGGGGTTTGGCGCGGGCCGGGGGGTCTGAGCCCAAATTTTGGAATGGGGTTGGGCACTAATAAACGCTCAAAAATCGAAAAATAGCAATTTTTCGACTAAAAATCGTGAAAAATTTTGGCTCATTTTAGCTAAAAAGTGCTGTTTTACGGGCGATTTTTGCAATTTTTGTGTCTGAAATTGCAAATTTGCTCAAAAATTTACTTGCCAGAAAAATCGGAGGGGCTGTCCCCATCCGAGGGGGTCTGGCCTAAGTCGGGTAGGCGTAGACCCCAGACCCCCCTGTTACATGTATGCCTCACCGGCTGGTGCTACACCCCGACCCCCTCCGGCTTCTTCGTCCAGCTTTTGGATTTGAACTTGTACCTGTCCATGACACTGATTTTCCGTTAGTACTGCAGCTAGCGTCGATAGCACTAGCTGGTAGTTGGATGTTCTTAAACATACTGCATTATCAATGGTTTGTAGTAGTGCATGCACCACTTAACTGCAAGCACATTTATACTGCATGATATGATATTTACAAGCAGGATGTAAACAGTCATTCGTCTTATATTTTAGTTCAAATTCGCGTCTGCAACTTGAGAGCGCGTACATATCATCTACATGCATCATGAGAAGAGCGACTGGACCTGTCCTGACGCGCAAGATCGGGAAAGAGCAACGTAGATTGCTTATGCGTTTAGATCTCGGATTGCATATTGTACATGAATAAAAAGTTCGCTTAGAAAAGTGTTTGGATAAGGGGTTGTCACTAAACTGCGACGTTGAAAAATTTAAACTTGAGAAACATTTAGTCTGTATTTTGGATCTTTA
>JASANB010007319.1:0-20145 GCA_030248155.1 Sabatieria punctata | reverse complement strand
TGAAGTATTTGTTGCGGTCCAGCTCACTTAAGCTATTTAATACTTTGTAACACAGCAATAAATCTGCATGGATTCGACGTCGCTCCAGGATAACAAGTTTGACTAAAATGTTAATCTCCATGCACAGAAATCCTAGAATTTAATCTGCAAGTTTGAGCCAAGTCTATCACTCTACATTGTAATGTCACAAGTTACAGCGTACACATGGAAATGTAAAACTAGTGTGTTAAGTGACAGATGTTGGCTACAATTTTGCGAGTAAGAATTGTAAGGTTCAGTGCATGGTATTAAAATTTTAGTGAAATTAAATGGAGCGCCAAAGTATAGGGCATACAGCAAGACAAAGCCCGGTCTAGAGTAGATAAATGCGCCCGTAGATAAATAGTGAGTGAGTAGATAAATCCTGTGCAAGGTATAGTGTTAAGTGCATTTTTGAAAGATTTCGTGGATGTGCATCTGAATATTGCAGGACCACTTACATTCACTTGGAATGGGTCCGCACTGTAGCCGAGGTTCAGAGGGACGCACGGATGGGAGAGGCGGACGCCAGGAAGGACGCACAAATAAGGGTTTCTCACGATTCTTCATGTATTTTTCTACTCAGTAGGCAGCAATAGTGCCTTAGTCGGACATCAGCAAGCAGCATGAAAGCGAAGCGAAGCTAAAGAACCAAACGCTGATGGCACAGGCGAAGCGAGATTTCGAGATTAAAATGCTGGTACAACCGAGAAATCAACGAAAACAAAGCCAAGGCCGATCTGGCTTATAAATTGCAGGTACCTCACGAAAAATGTAGACATTTTTCTGGCTTGCTTATACTTGAATTGATTACTGCCCTCCCACCTTTTAAGGTTCTCCTCTTTTAAGGTTCTCCCTCCTCGGAACTTTACACCGTTATGACTTGTTTCATGCAAGTACAGGGTCCGGGGTCCGCCCCCACCCGACTTAGGCCAGACCCCCGATCGGGACACTCATGACAAGTAAGTTGTTCAGTTAATTTTACTTTTATTTAGAATTTCAGATGTATTTTTGACGATTTTGACCCAAAATTACGATTTTTTGCGGAAGCGGTTTTTAGCTTTTTCAATACCCAACCTCCCAAACCCAAGTGTTTTGTGTTAATCAACTAAAGTTAGCAGAATTTCTTATCGTGTCCACCTTTCTAAGTAGTAGTACACCAGTAACTAATTTCCCTGTTCTTAGTTAAAGCAAAAATCGTGCCATTTCTAATCAGGAGCGGTCGGAAAAATCCTCTCGGGGGGTCTGGCCTAAGTCGGGGGCATGCCCGCCAAGACCACCCCCTGTACATGTATGATCACCTATATTACCGTTACAATATATGGTGCCCCACGTTTGGGGCCTTTGGCGTGGTGGTGCCGCCATATATGGTATCGGTACGATAAAGGGCATTAAGTGTCACACTGTATGATGATGATATGCTATAACTCCCAGTTTCACCTTACAAACAAGCGCGTTGTTAGGCAGCCAAGACGCAGCAGCAAATCAAGGAGGAGGAGATGGAGGTGCGAGTGATCGAGCGCAGTCAGCAGATCGCACTTCAGCAGCAGGAGATCGCACGCAGAGAGCGCGAGCTTGACGCCACTGTGCGCCGGCCGGCCGAGGCCGAGAAGTACCGGCTGGAGAAGATGGCCGAGGCTGAGAAGCAACGACTCGTGCTGGAGGCAGAGGCCAAAGCTCAGGCCGAGTCTGTATGTAGCTCAGCTTCTTTCTCTACGTGCTCCTGGTGATGGTGGTTGCACTTTAAGATGAGAGGAGAAGCAGAGGCATTTGCCATTCAAGAAAAGGCTAAGGCTGAAGCTGAACAAATGAAAAAGAAAGCTGAAGCTTGGAGCGAGTACAAGGAAGCAGCTATGGTTGATATGACCTTGGAAGCACTGCCCAAGGTACCATACTGTCTTGCTTTAAGAGGCACCTGTTTCTGGCACATTACTGGCTAGCTTTCTCAAATACTGAGTTTAAGGTGTTTGTCTGGCATCGGCGTGTAGCTTAGTGGTTAGAGCACTGGACCGGCAATCCAAAGGTGCTGGGTTCGATTCCCAGCTACGCCATTGCACATGCCTTACTTTTTCACCTTTCATTCAATTTACATATGAGACAAACGGCTACTTCTGACCATGCATGATTATGCTGCCATATTGGTGCAGTAGGTGTTTGGGTTGTGGTACCAGGTGGTAGTATCCCTGCCTTGTGTATCAGTATTGATCGTGGGTGCCTGTACCAGGTTTGGTGCTGGAACCGGTACTATATTACTATATCTTTCAAATTGCACACCAGTGGTGGCATGCATACCAGGGATACCGGTGTAACAGCTCATCCGCAGCCCGGAACTGTTACATGTATGCATATTTTAGTCAGGAACTAACACCGTATAAGATACCGGTACTGTGGTGCCTGTACCAAATCGCGTTAAGTGCCTGGTACTGTAATTTTAATAGTGAAATTTTATTTTAATTTAATATTAATATAATAGAACTAGCCGATTTTAATTTTAATTTAATATTAATATAATAGTTCCCTGTTAATTTTAATTTAGATTTAATATTAATACTATTAAATAACAATTTTAATAGTATTTTAATAGCATTTTAATAGTATATTCTAAAATGCAGTCGAAAAGTTCTGGAGACACTTCAGCGAACTGGCAAAACAACATCTTTTGCTTGAATTTGCTAGTGTTAGTTGAAAAAATTTACGCTGAGATGCAACTCAGAAGCATTTTTCTGTGGAAATTTATAACTATTTTTTAAAGTGACTCTGTCTTAACCTGTTTTTAAATTGCATTTGAACACAACCTAGCCATATAAAAAGCTATTGATGCATACAGTAGTTAAAGCGAAATTTTTGAAAGGAAAGACTTACATAGGTTATTGACTAGATTCAGGTCCTTTTGTCATTCATGCGTATTAGTGAGAAAGGTTCTACTATTTGCAACTGAAAACAGATTCGAGATTCAGGGGGCAGTCAGAAATCTTCAATTTTCGTCATTTTCTGTCATAACCTTATGATTTAAATAGTATTGTATGTAGGTAACACCTTCCTTAATTGTCAAAGAAGGTTTAAAACTATTAAAATGCTATTAAAATAGTATTAAAAATAAATTTTAATATTCAGCCCGTCTGCGTATTTTTAATTTAATTTAATATAATAGTAGGCCCTCTATTTTAATATTAATATAGATTTAATACTATTAAAATGGCACTATTAATAATAGTTTTATTTTAATATTAATATATTTAAATAACAGTAGTGCCTGGCTGTATGGTATTTTTGTACGAATCTGCCTGGTGCCAGTTGAACCGTCATGTAAAACCGGTTACTAGAGACCTGCACGGGCCGGGCCTTGTCGCCCTACAGAGGATTTCAGCCGGGCCGAGCCACAAAAATCGTATTTTCATAAGGGCCGGGCCGTCAAAAAGGCGGCCCGTGCAGGTCTCTACCGGCTACTGTATAGGAGACAAAACGTTCTTGTATAGGAGGCATGGGATCACTTTTCCTTTCATTCAAACATACTTCCCTTTCTGGAGCGTTTTGTATTCAGCACCGTTGGTGTATAATGGTTTAGTGCGCAAGGCCACTCGGCAGGGCAAGTTTCTTGCCGCAAAGAGTTGGTGGGCACGAAGCCCAACCCAGACCACCGAAAGCTGGTCACAGCGAGTAGGTAAATGGGAACCGACTGGAGCTGTCTAAGCAACTAAAGCTACAATAGCAACCGCACAAGTGTTGGGACAAACGGGAACGGGGACAGCTACCCTGAGACCCGCCCAGACTGACACCGAGCATGTGTTTAGGCTAGTAGCGAAGGAAGGGCAGGGTGTGGGTGTGCCTGATGGGTCCGCAGTGTGGCCTAAACGCAGGTGGCTACGGCCCCGCCCAGACTATCGGGTCCGTCCTGTATTCAGTGTTTCCTGTGCTGCCTATGTTCAGTGTGTAACTGGAGATCTTTAGGTAGCAGCAGAAGTGGCTTTCCCTCTGAGCTCCGGAGTAGAGAGAATAACGATGGTGTCTACTGGAGACGGTCCTGTTGGCGCTTCTAAAATGACCAACGAGGTTCTGGATATAATGGCCAATTTGCCTAAAGTGGTGGAGAGAATGACTGGTGTTGGCTTGGCGGACGTCCATAAAAAATAGCATTCTTCTCTACTTCCTGAACATTCTCAAATAATTTAAACTGTATTCCTATGTACGTATCTACAGTACCATACAAAAATGAGAGAGTCTGGTTTTTTCGCTCAAATTATTGTACATGTATGGTATTGTATTGTCTGTGAATCTGATCATGTGCTTCGTATAAAAGAAAGGAACGTGTCTGAGTATGTCTTGGTCTCAAATAAGCATCCTACCTTTTCTCAAACACAATTGAAATGGATTTACGAATTTGTGTTCAGAATCGGACTATGCACAGGGAAAACGACTCTTTACATACGGCTAACGCGATCTGCTAACGCGCGTTAGCAAATCACATAACAAGATCGCGTTTAACGCATCAGCGATGTGCTAACGCGCCTGGGCGCCTCTCACTACTGAGAAGTTAAACGCCATCTGCTAACGCGCGTTAGCAGATCGTCAGAAACAATCGCGTTAGCACATCGCGTTAGCCGTATGGAAAGAGTCGTTTTCCCGGTGCATCCGGATTTTGCAGTGTTTAAGCAGAAGCGCGTTTAACGTATTAGCGATGTGCTAACGCGATCTTAAAACGCGGACCGCGTTACGATAGTTAAACGCGATGACAAGACGCAGCTAACGCGATGACAAGACGCAGCTAACGCGGTTACAAGACGCAGCTAACGCGATCTGCTAACGCGCGTTAGCAGATCGCGTTAGCCGTATGGAAAGAGTCGTTTTCCCTGTGATGTAGACTACTTTAGGTACATAACCCTAGATGAAAACGGAGTGAAAATTGTACTTTTGGCTGTGTCAAGATTATTGTCTTGTCCTGGCCTAATTACGTACAATGTATCTAAGTTGTAGGTAAGCTCGCCGATTTGCAATTCCTGCAGATATGAAAAAACCGTTCTATCAAGATGTTTTGGATTGGTGGAGGAAATCCCAAGCTGCAGTATTTCTCCCTAGTATACTGTACGTATGCCTCGTTTTTCAAATTCCAGCGATTGAAATATTTTCCTGATTTCTAAAGCTTGTTTAAGTAAAAAGAAAGTGCGCTTTATCTGCCCATATATGTAAACTTCTCATTGGAAAATAATCGTCACAATTAAAATTTACAAGTCAAAACTGAGACAGAGCGCTGTAAGAGTTTAAAGCAGTTTTACGAGGAATGAAATGCTGAAAGTCTAGAATGTGGCTTGGCTCTGACGCAGACAGTCTGTCTGTACCCCTTCGGCGATTAATTTCCAATCAGACTTTAATTAATAGACGAAGACGAGTCAGGTGCATTTTGCTCAAATCAATCTTTGCTCCAAAACTAACGTGCCATTTTAACCGTCTCTTGCCCTCTGTCAAGTCAACAGCCTTTCGACCCGCACTAACGGTACATACGTACAGTCATACATGTCGCTGGGTTTTTCCGTGGGGGGGGACCTTTTTGAAATCCCAAATAGGGTTTTGGGACCAAGTCCAAAGTGGGTTTTGCGACCTTTTTTTGGGGTCCAAAGGTGGGTTTTGTCGACCTTTTTTTGGGGTAAAAAGTGGGTTTTGTCGACCTTTTTTAGGGATTCTGGGGCGAAAAATGGCTTCAAAACCCTATTTGGACCGAAAAAAGCCTTTAAAACCCTGTTTTTGCATTAAAAATGCCTTAAAAACCCTGTTCCGGTTGAAAAAAATGCCTTAAAACCGAATATTGAAGCAACGAATGTAATAAAAAGCTGTTTTGCGCTCAAAATACGTATTGAATATGAGTTTCAGCGATAAAATACTGATTGAAATGCGATATATTGACTAAAAATAGTTCACAGAACCCTAATTCCAATTCTGAGGCACGCGCAAAACCCTGTTTTGACTTATAAGATTACTAAAAAACCCTATTTAGTGATTTGAATGCAGTTCTTAAACCCTGTTTAGGGTTTCTAATCAACCTAAAAACCCTTTCTAGGCTTTCTAGCCAGTGCTAAAACCCTGTTTAGAGTTTCAAAGTAGCCTAAAAACCCTAATCAGGCTTTGAAAGTAACCTGAAAACCCTAATCAGGTTTGAAAGTAACCTAAAAACCCTAAGTAGGGTTTCAAAGTAACCTGAAAACCCTGTTTAGGGTTTCAAAGTAGCCTAAAAGCCCCAATCAGGGTTTAAAAGTAACCTGAAAACCCTGTTTAGGGTTTCAAAGTAGCCTAAAAACCCTAATCAGGCTTTGAAAGTAACCTGAAAACCCTAATCAGGGTTTAAAAGTAGCCTAAAAACCCTAATCAAGGTTTAAAAGTAACCTGAAAACCCTAATCAGGGTTTAAAAGTAACCTGAAAACCCTAATCAGGGTTTCAAAGTAGCCTAAAAACCCTGTTTAGGGTTTTAAAGTAGCCTAAAAACCCTAATCAGGGTTTGAAAGTAACCTGAAAACCCTAATCCGGGTTTAAAAGTAACCTGAAAACCCTGTTTAGGGTTTCAAAGTAGCCTAAAAACCCTAATCAAGGTTTAAAAGTAACCTGAAAACCCTAATCAGGGTTTAAAAGTAAGCTGAAACCCCTAATCAGGGTTTCAAAGTAGCCTAAAAACCCTGTTTAGGGTTTTAAAGTAGCCTAAAAACCCTAATCAGGGTTTGAAAGTAACCTGAAAACCCTGTTTAGGGTTTAAAAGTAGCCTAAAAACCCTAATCAGGGTTTGAAAGTAACCTGAAAACCCTAATCCGGGTTTAAAAGTAACCTGAAAACCCTGTTTAGGGTTTCAAAGTAGCCTAAAAACCCTAATCAGGGTTTGAAAGTAACCTGAAAACCCTAATCCGGGTTTAAAAGTAACCTGAAAACCCTGTTTAGGGTTTAAAAGTAACCTGAAAACCCTGTTTAGGGTTTCTAAGCAGTCTAAAAACCCTAATCAGGGTTTGAAAGTAACCTGAAAACCCTAATCAGGGTTTCTAAGCAGTCTAAAAACCCTATTTAGGATTTCCGACCCTTACAAAACCCTGTTTTGGGTTGTATGGCAGCCGAAAACCCAATTTTGTGCTGCAGAATGTATTGTCTGGGCTAAAATTTTCTTTACTTTGGAATCCAAAAGTGGGTTTTCAGGTCCCCCCCCAAAAATCCGCTGGGGGGGGACTTTTGCCGAAAAATCGGGCTTGGGGGGGGCCGGCCCCCCCTTTACCCCCCCCAACGACATGTATGCGTACAGTCTTCTTTGCTTATGCGTGTAAATAAATCTCTTTTCGTCTGAAATGCGCGCAGTCGCTGTCGCTGGCAAAATACAAGAGCACAAATATAAAAGGTCGAACATATCTTTTGTGCGAAATCTAATTTAGGAGACAATTGTTCGCTTTTTCATGCCGGTGTTCTATTAAATAATCCTATCGTTGGCCGGCACAGTTGGTGTAGTGGTTTAGGCCGCAAAGCCACTGTGTGCGACGTCGTGCGCTCATCCTCTGGGCGCGGCAAGTTTCTTGCGGCAAAGAGTTGGTAGTCGGCACAAAGCTCCACCCAGGTCACCAAACGCTGGTGACAGCGAGTAGGTAAAATGGGAACCGACTGGATCTGCCGTTGCGCTGAAGCCACTCTAAAGCGTACCACGTGGAGCACAATATCAATGACGTCAGGAGTTGTCCATGGAGAAAACCGACTAGACCCGGGGCCTCTCTCACCAGAGGTGCACCAAGCGGACGTTGGGAACCGACAGCACCATGACGTCAAGGCGCCAGGCACTCTCTTAGTACCTGGCGCCCGACAGCACGGCTAGAGTGGCTGGCAGAGATAGAAGGGAAATGTCGGAGATGACGAACCACCGGGGTCGCGAAATGGACCACATAGGTCTGATCGTAGGCCGTAACATAGGATTGGATCGGAATCAAATCGCTACAAATCTTATATAGGATTTTATAATGCAAAATTTCCTATATATAGAGTGTGTCAGAATTTTTTCTGTGGCAAGGACTGGACCGGATATTTACTGTATATTAAACACAATAATTCAATATTTTAGCTAATTTCTGGCTGTTTCATGATGACGATACTAATTCTACTTTTAGAAGAACTAATGCTGTACAAGCCCATTTTTTCTAGTTTTTGCTAAACTTTTCTGTTTACAGCGCAAAAGCCTTGATTTCTGAATAATCTAAAATTGCACTTTACATGGAAAGGCCTGAAGAAAATCAGCGCCCATATTTGTAGAGCAGTTGTAAGGAAAAACCAGTGGCTTACCCAGCCATGTACTAATCTGGGATCTCCCCTTTTCAGTGGGTCTGGGTACAGCAGGAAGAAAATATTGGTAAAAAATAGAGAAACGAATAAATTATTACCTATGTGTATGTACAACGGCCTATTTCACACAGAAAATGCGTTTTGAAAACAAATTTTCTCATTCTCCTTGGGGTACAGCAAAGTTCGAAAGTTCGAGTAAAGTTCGAAAAGGGGGATGGACATTTTTGGCCCATACTGTATATGGCTGTGTTCCTAGCCTGCACGGTTCTTGATCTTTAATCTGAATTTGCACACAGTATTGTTACGTGGTAAAACAAAATGGAACAGAAAAATTTCGAACGGTGAAAAGCTAAGTACATGGTATTTTTGAACCTGCTCCGCTAAATAGCATACCTTTCACACCTACGATTGTTTATGTGTATATTTGTGTACGCTCACCAATGATTAAACCGTGTCATAGTTTTCATAGATTTAACGGCAGTAGGAATATTTCACGGCACTCACTCGATCTGTTGATGCATCCGATACAAGATTTTATAACGATAAGATTATTTAAAAGAACACCAGCTAGAAAATTAGGCTGATTGTAAAAGCGATAATCATATACCGAACTTGCTAACGAACCTGTCTGTGACGGCTGCATTGTATAATAATGGTGATTAGATTGAACTAATGAACGATTAAAGAACTACATAGAGAAAGGACAGCACGTCAACATTGCCTTTTGTAAGGAGTCGCTTAGTTTTATTGAACCAATTCCATATAGAAGGAAAGGTAAGCATGTGCAATAGCACAGCTGGCAATCGAACCTAGAACCTTTGGACTGCCGGTCCAGTGCAATAACCACTGAGCTACACGCCGATGCCAGACTAACACCTTAAACTCAAAGTTTGAGAGAGCTAGCCAGACATAACATCTGGATGGCTTGGCCTGGCCCTAGCTACTGACGCAGGCAACTCCCTGTTATATGTAAGGTTTGCTATGAATGCGTGTTTAGGAGCCTCTTAGTAGGTCATGGACAACCAAGACATCTCTCAGATAGCAGTCACGGTTGGAGTTCTGCTGATGATGAGTTTCTACGGATCGGTCATCCTCACCATCTTCAAGCGGAGACACTCCAAACTGCGTGGCACTTTCTTCATGCTGTTCGCGTCTCTGGGCCTCGCCGATATGGTGATGCTGGCCAAGACCCCCCTTTTCAACAGTCTACCCCCTCTGCTCATTCGCCATTGGCCTGCCAGTCGACCCTATGTCACTAGCAGTGTAAACAGTTTCAAACGTCACACATCTCACCCTGTTCCAGTTTCGGCTGAAATATAGTTCATACATGTAACAGGTCATCCGCCGATGGGGGAGGGGGGTTGGGGGTCTGAGCCAAAATTTTGGGGGAGGGGGGTGGGCACTAAAAAACGTTCAAAAAACGAAAAAAATCGCAATTTTTTGGCTAAAAAATGCCAAAAATCGCTAATTTCGGCTGAAATACAGCTAAAAAGTGTTGTTTTGCAGGCGATTTTGGCAATTTTTGTGTCTGAAATTGTAAAAAATTGCAAAAATTTGCTCGAAAATTTACTTGCGAGAAAATCGGAGGGGGGTCGGTGAAATCGTCTCGGGGGGAGCGGGTCCCCATCCGGGGGGGGTCTGGCCTAAGTCGGGTGGGGGGCAGACCCCCCAGACCCCCTGTTACATGTATGATATAGTTGTTTTTAGTAGCTTGTCTGTAAGACCTTGGAACAAAATTGTGAAGTCTTAAGCAGGACCCGTCAAAAAAACAACCCAGAAGACACGTGTAGCAACCGTAAATCTCATCTCAACCGATTAGATTCGTGAAAGATGCAATAGAATAATAAAATTGCTCTTTTTCCTAGCCAAAATATCTGTTTCGACTTTGAGGGCAAATATCTAAGCAGAGTGTTTGGCCAGTCTTCCAACAATTCATCTGTCTCATTCAAAACAAACTCATTTACACACTTTAGATTTACTGTTTATTTATGTTCGGTTGTTCTTTTGACGGACCAACTATGTATGTCCATCTCAAGAAATCCCTAGAATCCTGTTCTAGTTCTACATGACCTTGAGAGCGTTCTTCAATTGGGGCGGCTACTGGGCGCAAGCGATGGCGCTGGTGGTTCTCAGTTACAACCGAGTCACGAGTCTCTGGACCATGTCGGAAGACGAACATGTAAGCAATGCACTTTTAGTCCGAACTTATTATGGCTAGTTAGCCAAGAAGTTCGCAGACCTGGACAAAGACGGGCACCAAACGAGGTCTCATACTGCCCTGGGTGTGTGGTGCCCTGGTCAACCTTCCAATGGTGCACCCTTGTTGTCGCAGTGTTGTTAGCAACAACATGACTGCTGACTCTACTTTTGAGGACTTCGAGGTATACTCACCTCTTGACCGAATCAATCAACCATCTATGTTTTTTGCGTGTAGGTTATGATGACTTACTACAAGTTCAGTGCCTACACTGAGACCTATCTGTTGGCACCAATGCTGATCATCTTTCACTTGCTGATGATCTGGAAGGTAGTAGATGTTTGTTTAAGTTCCACGACCTTTCGGACAGCTCAGGACACCTCTTAGCCCGTTTATTCAGATGCTCAAATGGGGCACCTGCAAACAACCCTCCTAGTTGCTGTCATGATTTCATTAGGCAGTTCCGATTCGGTTTCCATTTATTTATACAATTACAGGGGTTCAGTGGTCTTGTGTCTTAAAATGTTTACATAAGCGTGTTACACACTCAGGCAATGGAGCACAGGAAGGCAGTGAGCCCACTGGGCAGTCAGGGTGTGAGTCGCATGAAGATGGAAGGTCGATTCGCCATCTTGGGTGCCGTGCTCTGCGGTCTCTACCTGGCGCTGGTCTTCAACTGGCAGCTGCTCTGGATCTACGGCGACTACTTCAACCACTACCACAAGCTCTCGGTGATTGTGTTGCAGTTCGTGTTCGCCTGTGCCAACCCCTTTCTTTTGTTCTTCTTCTCTAAGCACTTTCGCACTGTCTTTTTTGAGGTGATCGCCTGCAAGCCAGACGAGTGAGCTGCTACTAAGAAAAATAGCCATGGCTATACGTATTTTGAAAGCCGTTAGCCAGATTGCAAATCACATATAAAGATTGCCAGTTTTAACGGCAAAAATTCTTTGTTTTGACAGAAAAATAAGACACTTGTTTGTGATGGTGTTTGTCATGTCGGTTCTTGTTGTTCTTCTCTCTCATCCTCAGCCTTCTACGTACAGGGTGTCCCAAAAAACAACCCAGCAGATTTTTTACTGTGGCAACCGCAATTCTCAACCGATTTAAATGAATCTTTTTTGAATGAAAGGCAAAAACATTATTGACAGATTGGTGCAATTTTCATTAAGGTACTCTGCTTGGTTCCTGAGATATTTTCCATCAAATTTGAAGCACTGATTTTGGTAATGAACAAAAAGTGATTAATTAATTGTCTCTGCACGAGAAAGCGGGCCATTTCATTTTGTGGGGCATGATAAATTTCAAAATTGGTTGCGAATAATGCGATTTTGACTTCTTGATGTATTTTGGCATGAAAGAACGAATTTGAAGTCCGTTTCCTTCTTTGTAGTCGAGACACTGAACCCTGGGGCATTAAAAAACGCTCACAAATCGAAAAAAAGCTCAATTTTCCGGCTAGAAATCGTCAAAAATCGCTAATTTTGCCTGAAATACAGCTAAAAAGTGCTGTTTTACGGGCGATTTTGGCAATTTTTGTGTCCGAATTGCAAAAAATCGCAAAGCTTTGCTCAATAAATAATCACTTGTCAGAAAATCGGAGGGGCGCTCGGGAATATGGTCTCGGGGGTCCCATCCGGGGAGATCTGGCCTAAGCAGGGTGGGACAGACCCCCCAGACCCCCCTGTTACATGTATGATGTGCTCTATTGCAATTGTGATTTCTCTCAGAATGCTAAAGTATGGCTAGGAAGGAAGAAATCTTACGGTTTGTCATAATTGAGTTAGCTGTGCTAAAAGCTAAAAATTTTATGCTTACGTAATGGTAATGGTCTTCTTCTGAAAACAGGTAGAATAACGTTTTTGATGATAACGAAGAAAACCGTTATAGCGGTTTATTTATCTTAGTTATGGAACAGAGTATTTATTGCCTATGTAATTCCAATCGGTTCGTTATTTTCTCACTCATCCATTAGCTTCACAATAAGTTGTTGCACTTTTATTTGATCTTGAAGGTTTTGTTTTCTCTGGCCACTTTTTGTTTTATGTAAGCCGGAATCATCTCTGTCGGGTTGAGTTCACAGTGACCTATTGGTAGCCAGAAAATTTTAACGTCCCTGTATTCTTGATCTGCTATCTTGTCCGTTTCATACACCTTTTGAATGTTTATGCTTCCGAAACTATGGAATAGAACAGTGCATCACGTTATCGACAAGGTACAATCACAATACTGGGAATACAACAAGTTGTTAGATCAACATGAATTTGAGGATAGAACAAGAAGAAGAAGTTAGCTCTGAGGGTCGAAGAGAAGTTGAATTTGTAGACACTGGGTTGGAGCAACTTGTAAATATCGATTGACTTTTTCAACTTCGCTCTATTAGCAACAGTCTTTGACTATCATGTTCTACATACAACTGTGCAATACCATGTGGAACATAACATCACCATTTGTTGATGGAAACTGTTATCCAGTTGAATTTGTATGTTAATTAATAGTGATATTTGCAGCCTAAGCACACCATAGCCTAAAGCCTAGAAAAATGCTGGATACCAATTATCGATATACCGATATACCTGATACCTACGAATACCGATTATTTCTGATACCTACCAATACCGCTACCTGGTGAAACGCAGTTTATGACTAGTACCGCAAACACAGCACAAACCAAGGCTGTTGGGTCGGTTTTCTTCCCCGTTTTTTTTCGTTTTTTTTCTGCGGAAAAAACTCAAGCAAGTTTTCAAGGAAATAGGCACAATAACTCGTTAAATTAGCTTCAAATACATACTTTGAATTTATGTTTATACAAGCCTTACAAGCATTTCCAGGGCATAACTTTTAGCTGTTGTTGGCAAAAATACCGGTACCAGTTTGAGGCAACTTTTATGATTGTATTTTTGTTGTTATAAAATTAAATTACTAAGGGATTGGCCTTTCTTTTCTTTGTAGGGTAACGCCAAAAACCCAAGTAGCTATGTGAGCAGCATTATAGCTAATCGATCAAAGCACATGGTACAAACAAGAAAGTCAGTTCCTACAAAATTCTGGCTTGTCCTCCATTAAGTCCTTGTCTACTATACTTGACACTTTTCAACGGCTCCACAGCTGTGCTAGCACACCGAAACATGATTTTCATTTGTTGCCTCACTTTATCACAGCAGAACAGCAGCAACCAGCCATTGGCCCAGCCATAGATGCCGGATATGATGGCGCCCCAGAAGGTCCACTGGCGTACCTCCACCAAAGGCACGTGACCTCCCATTGCGGTGGTCCTGACAGCAGGATGACATATAGCAGCACTGTCAAGTCGCACAGTGCCAACACGGCTGCTATGACAGCAAGATTGATCTGGGCCCGACCTATCCAGCCATTCGGCTTTTTGCTCTTCTCTTGAGCCCTTTTGTAGATGGTGAAGAACATGCGACAGTAGAGAGATGTCAGGAATACCATCCGCACAAGCCCTGATGCGCCCAGCACTGTAGCCAAGAACACTCCTGCCTAAATGTAAAGGAACAAGTTGAATAGATCTGTGGAGGCTAGCTCAAATGAATGCCTGCAATTTTTGTACCAGGTGACGAATCGAGCTAAGTATTGTTATACAGGGTGTGTCAAAAAAAAACAACCCAGCAGAGTTTTTGCTGTAGCAACCGCAAATCTCAACCGATTTGAATGAATCCTGCTTTAAATGAAAGATAAATAAATTCTTGAAAGACTGGTGAAGGCCCTATTAAGATACGATGCTTAGTTCCTGAGATATTTTCCTTCAAACTCAAAACAGAGATTTTGACAGTGAACAAGAGCGATTCCGTTGCACTTCACAACAAAACGGATTCCTACTGCTGAGGGGCAACAAGACTTTTACAAATGAAGTAACCAGGCATGTGTGGCACCAGAAAAACCTCGTTACGTTAGCCCTGAGCAGTAGGAATCGGTTTTATTATGAAGTGCAACAGAATAATAAAAATCGCTTTTGTTCATTGCCAAAATCTGTTTTGACTTTGAGTGCAAATATCTCAGGAACTAAGCATCGTATCTTAATAAAAGCTTCACCAAACTTTCAAGAATTAATTTATCTTTCATATAAAATAGGACTCACTGAAATCGGTTCAGATTTGCGGCTGCTACAGTAAAAAATCTGCTGGGTTGTTTTAATCTCTGTTGTGCACTGCCAAAATCTCTGTTTTGATTTTGAAAGCAATTATCTCAGGAACTAAGCAACGCATCTTAATAAATGCTACACCAGTCGTTCAAGAATTTATTTATCTTTCATTTAAAGCAGGATTCATTCAAATCGGTTAAGATTTGCGGTTGGTACAGCAAAAAATCTGCTGGGTTGTTTTTTTTGACGCACCCTGTATATTATGGAAGATTCATACTTCAGCCACCCCCCCGTAGCACTGGCATGCCAACACGTCATCAGTCTGTTTGCTTCTGTTCTGTCCAACTGTTCGGTCCACCTGACTGCTCTGTCTGTCTGTTTGCTTCTGTTCTGTCTGACTGTTTGGTCCACCTGACTGCTCCGTCAGTCTGTTTGCTTCTGTTCTGTCCAACTGTTCGGTCCACCTGACTGCTCTGTCAGTCTGTTTGCTTCTGTTCTGTCCAACTGTTCGGTCCACCTGACTGCTCTGTCAGTCTGTTTGCTTCTGTTCTGTCTGACTGTTCGGTCCACCTGACTGCTCTGTCAGTCTGTTTGCTTCTGTTCTGTCTGACTGTTTGGTCCACCTGACTGCTCTGTCAGTCTGTTTGCTTCTGTTCTGTCTGACTGTTCAGTCCACCTGACTGCTCTGTCTGTCTGTTTGCTTCTGTTCTGTCCAACTGTTCGGTCCACCTGACTGCTCTGTCAGTCTGTTTGCTTCTGTTCTGTCCAACTGTTCGGTCCACCTGACTGCTCTGTCAGTCTGTTTGCTTCTGTTCTGTCTGACTGTTCGGTCCACCTGACTGCTCTGTCAGTCTGTTTGCTTCTGTTCTGTCCAACTGTTCGGTCCACCTGACTGCTCTGTCAGTCTGTTTGCTTCTGTTCTGTCCAACTGTTCGGTCCACCTGACTGCTCTGTCAGTCTGTTTGCTTCTGTTCTGTCTGACTGTTCGGTCCACCTGACTGCTCTGTCAGTCTGTTTGCTTCTGTTCTGTCTGACTGTTTGGTCCACCTGACTGCTCTGTCAGTCTGTTTGCTTCTGTTCTGTCTGACTGTTCAGTCCACCTGACTGCTCTGTCTGTCTGTTTGCTTCTGTTCTGTCTGACTGTTTGGTCCACGTGACTGCTCTGTCGGTCTGTTTGCTTCTGTTCTGTCCAAATGTTCGGTCCACCTGACTGCTCTGTCTGTCTGTTTGCTTCTGTTCTGTCTGACTGTTCGGTCCACCTGACTGCTCTGTCTGTCTGTTTGCTTCTGTTCTGTCTGACTGTTCGGTCTACCTGACTGCTCTGTCTGTCTGTTTGCTTCTGTTCTGTCTGACTGTTCGGTCCACCTGACTGCTCTGTCTGTCTGTTTGCTTCTGTTCTGTCTGACTGTTCGGTCCACCTGACTGCTCTGTCTGTCTGTTTGCTTCTGTTCTGTCTGACTGTTCGGTCTACCTGACTGCTCTGTCTGTCTGTTTGCTTCTGTTCTGTCTGACTGTTCGGTCCACCTGACTGCTCTGTCTGTCTGTTTGCTTCTGTTCTGTCTGACTGTTCGGTCCACCTGACTGCTCTGTCTGTCTGTTTGCTTCTGTTCTGTCTGACTGTTCGGTCCACCTGACTGCTCTGTCTGTCTGTTTGCTACTGTTCTGTCTGCTTGATCGGTCCACCTGACTGCTCTGTCTGTCTGTTTGCTTCTGTTCTGTCCAACTGTTCGGTCCACCTGACTGCTCTGTCTGTCTGTTTGCTTCTGTTCTGTCTGACTGTTCGGTCCACCTGACTGCTCTGTCTGTCTGTTTGCTTCTGTTCTGTCTGCTTGATCGGTCCACCTGACTGCTCTGTCTGTCTGTTTGCTTCTGTTCTGTCTGACTGTTCGGTCCACCTGACTGCTCTGTCTGTCTGTTTGCTTCTGTTCTGTCTGACTGTTTGCATCTATTCTGTCGGAGTGTTCGGTCCACCTGAACCTGACTGCTCTGTCTGTCTGTTTGCTTCTATTCTGTCTGACTGTTCGGTCCACCTGACTGCTCTGTCTGACTGTTTGCTTCTATTCTGTCGGAGTGTTCGGTCCACCTGAACCTGACTGCTCTGTCTGTCTGTTTGCTTCTGTTCTGTCTGACTGTTCGGTCCACCTGACTGCTCTGTCTGTCTGTTTGCTTCTGTTCTGTCTGACTGTTCGGTCCACCTGACTGCTCTGTCTGTCTGTTTGCTTCTGTTCTGTCTGCTTGATCGGTCCACCTGACTGCTCTGTCTGTCTGTTTGCTTCTGTTCTGTCTGACTGTTCGGTCCACCTGACTGCTCTGTCTGTCTGTTTGCTTCTGTTCTGTCTGCTTGATCGGTCCACCTGACTGCTCTGTCTGTCTGTTTGCTTCTGTTCTGTCTGACTGTTCGGTCCACCTGACTGCTCTGTCTGTCTGTTTGCTTCTGTTCTGTCTGACTGATCGGTCCACCTGACTGCTCTGTCTGTCTGTTTGCTTCTGTTCTGTCTGACTGTTTGCTTCTATTCTGTCGGAGTGTTCGGTCCACCTGAACCTGACTGCTCTGTCTGTCTGTTTGCTTCTATTCTGTCTGACCGTTCGGTCCACCTGACTGCTCTGTCTGTCTGTTTGCTTCTGTTCTGTCTGACTGTTCGGTCCACCTGACTGCTCTGTCTGTCTGTTTGCTTCTATTCTGTCTGACAGTTCGGTCCACCTGACAGCTCTCTCTGTCTGTATGCTACTGTTCTGTCCGACTTCCCCTTCTGTCTGTTTGTTTTTGTTCTGTCTTTGCTATTCGGTCCACCTGACTGCTCTGTCAGTCTGTTTGCTTCTGTTCTGTCCAACTGTTCGGTCCACCTGACTGCTCTGTCTGTCTGTTTGCTTCTGTTCTGTCTGACTGTTCGGTCCACCTGACTGTTCTGTCTGTCTGTTTGCTTCTGTTCTGTCTGACTGTTTGGTCCACCTGACTGCTCTGTCAGTCTGTTTGCTTCTGTTCTGTCTGACTGTTCTGTCCACCTGACTGCTCTGTCTGTCTGTTTGCTTCTGTTCTGTCTGACTGTTTGGTCCACCTGACTGCTCTGTCAGTCTGTTTGCTTCTGTTCTCTCCAACTGTTTGGTCCACCTGACTGCTCTGTCTGTCTGTTTGCTTCTGTTCTGTCTGACTGTTCGGTCCACCTGACTGCTCTGTCAGTCTGTTTGCTTCTGTTCTCTCCAACTGTTCGGTCCACCTGACTGCTCTGTCTGTCTGTTTGCTTCAGTCCTGCCGAACTGTTCGGTCCACCTGATTGCTCTGTCTGTCTGTTTGCTTCTGTTCTGTCTGACTGTTTGATCCACGTGACTGCTCTGTCTGGTCTGTTTGCTTCTGTTCTGTCTGAATGTTCTGTCCACCTGACTGCTCTGTCTGTCTGTTTGCTTCTGTTCTGTCTGACTGTTCAGTCCACCTGACTGCTCTGTCTGTCTGTTTGCTTCTGTTCTGTCTGACTGTTCGGTCCACCTGACTGCTCTGTCTGTCTGTTTGCTTCTGTTCTGTCCGACTGTTCGGTCCACCTGACTTCTCTGTCTGTCTGTTTGCTTCTGTTCTGTCTGACTGTTCGGTCCACCTGACTGGTCTGCCAGTCTGTGTGCTTCTGTTCTGTCCAACTGTTCGGTCCACCTGACTGCTCTGTCTGTCTGTTTGCTTCTGTTCTGTCTGACTGTTCGGTCCACCTGACTGCTCTGTCTGTCTGTTTGCTTCTGTTCTGTCTGACTGTTTGGTCCACCTGACTGCTCTGTCTGTCTGTTTGCTTCTGTTCTGTCTGACTGTTCGGTCCACCTGACTGCTCTGTCTGTCTGTTTGCTTCTGTTCTGTCTGACTGTTCGGTCCACCTGACTGCTCTGTCTGTCTGTTTGCTTCTGTTCTGTCTGACTGTTCGGTCCACCTGACTGCTCTGTCAGTCTGTTTGCTTCTGTTCTGTCCAACTGTTCGGTCCACCTGACTGCTCTGTCAGTCTGTTTGCTTCCGTTCTGTCTGACTGTTCGGTCAACCTGTTGGCTCTGTCTTTCTGTTTGCTTCTGTTCTGTCTGACTGTTTGGTCCACCTGACTGCTCTGTCTGTCTGTTTGCTTCTGTTCTGTCTGACTGTTCGGTCCACCTGACTGCTCTGTCTGTCTGTTTGCTTCTATTCTGTCTGACCGTTCGGTCCACCTGACTGCTCTGTCTGTCTGTTTGCTTCTGTTCTGTCCGACTATTCGGTCCACCTGACTGCTCTGTCTGTCTGTTTGTTTTTGTTCTGTCTGACTATTCGGTCCACCTGACTGCTCTGTCAGTCTGTTTGCTTCTGTTCTGTCCAACTGTTCGGTCCACCTGACTGCTCTGTCTGTCTGTTTGCTTCTGTTCTGTCTGACTGTTCGGTCCCCCTGACTGCTCTGGCAGTCTGTTTGCTTCTGTTCGGTCCCACTGTTCGGTCCACCTGACTGCTCTGTCTGTCTGTTTGCTTCTGTTCTGTCTGACTGTTCAGTCCACCTGACTGCTCTGTCTGTCTGTTTGCTTCTGTTCTGTCTGACTGTTTGGTCCACCTGACTGCTCTGTCAGTCTGTTTGCTTCTGTTCTGTCTGACTGTTCGGTCCACCTGACTGCTTCCTCTGTCTGTCTGTTTGCTTCTGTTCTGTCTGACTGTTCAGTGGTAGGTGCCTGCCCGGTAGGTAGCCTCAACCCCAGGTGAACGTGGGGCTGATGGCGGAGACAGTACCATCACAATATATGGTGTTGCTCAGCGAGTCCTTGGGCATCAGTCCAAGGGACATGGCTGCCAGGTCCGGGAGACATCCTGTCCTGAGCACATGGGGAGGACAAGGCCATGCCCAGAGCCTGTCCAGGAGGACATCGGCGGACAAGGACCCTGGCCTGGAGGACACTGGCGGACAAGGGCCCTGTTCAGCAGGACATCGGCGGACAGGGTCCCTGTCTGGGAGGGCATCTACAGACATTGGATGCTGTGGGCAGGAGGGCATGACCTCCCTGTTGTCCTCTCAAATCCGCTTTGACCCCCTCTTGTCCTCTCATGTCCGCTTTGACCCCCTCTTGTCCTCTCATGTCCGCTTTGACTCCCCTCTTGTCCTCTCATGTCCGCTTTGCCCGCCTCTCCTTTTGTCCTCTATTGTCCTCCTTAGTCCTCTTTTTTCCACCTCTTGTCCTCCTTTGTCCTCTGAGGACAACGTTGTCCGGGAGGACAACGCCGTAGTGTTGATCAGATATGGTCAACATGATACTAATGAGATAAACGGTGATAAGTGACTGTGTGTAAAATGTCCTATTTATAAGGTACCTTGTTTTTTCCATCATGCTTAGTTTGCTCTGGGTAGGGTCTATCATTGTTTAACGCACATGCTCTGTACATGGGCCATTTTCCCTTGGTGGCCGGATGCAGAAGCTGCAAGAACGCTTTCTCCCAGTCTCATTAGCGAAAGGACTTGGTTCCAACTTGAATCTCACTGGAATCTCTGCCAACAACACAACCAGTGCAACCGCCCCACTGCAGTGCCGCCGCTCGAGTCTGGTAGTCTTTCTTTGTCCAGATCT